>JAHRHZ010000165.1:286448-318207 GCA_024137785.1 Ginglymostoma cirratum
AGCATAAATAGGGACTTGATTTAACATCCTACTTGAAAGATGATGTAAAAAGTAACCTCATGAGAACGTACATAGGAAGGTACTTCATTGAAGATGCCATAGCCACATAACAATGAGACTCAGGAGAAGAAGACTTTGTAAAGTTGTGCTATAGATAGCACACTGTAAGTAACCAGATGGTTTTTAAAAATGGCTAGCCATCTCTTTACTTTAGGTTAAGACCCCAAAAACACATAAATTCCACCTAGCAACAAGACAGATGGTACCTCTGGCAATGGGCACTAGAATCATTAAGTTTAGCCTAAGAGGATCTTGAATGATTCAAACTCAAAGGCTAAATACTACTGACTAAACCAGGACTAACACTGAAGGAAAAACAGATGGTGGCACAGAAGATAAGAACAGCAATAAAAACAAAAAATACTGGAGAACTGAGTAGCATCCATGGAGACAGACCCAGTTAATGCTTCAAGTCTGATAACTCTTGCTTGGAACAGAAGAGGACTGTTAAGTGATGGTATTTATGCTGTTGACAAAGGGTAAGTAAATTGAACTGCTGGAGAGAATGCTCAGTGCAAAACCAAAAGGAGTGTTATTGTAGCAGAGGATCGATATAATTGCAAAATAGGTGTTAACAAACAAAGAACAATGAACAAAGAAAATTACAGCACAGGAACTGGCCCTTCGGCCCTCCAAACCTGCACCGATCCAGATCCTTTATCTAAACCTGTCGCCTATTTTCCAAGGATCTGTATCCCTCTGCTCCCTGCCCATTCGTGTATCTGTCTAGATACATCTTAAATGACGCTATCGTGCCCGCCTCTACCACCTCCGCTGGCAACGCGTTCCAGGCACCCACCATCCTCTGGGTAAAGAACTTTCCATGTATATCACCCTTAAACTTTTCCCCTCTCACCTTGAAATCGTGACCCCTAGTAATTGAGTCCCCCACTCTGGGAAAAAGCTTCTTGCTATCCACCCTGTCTATACCTCTCATGATTTTGTAGACCTCAATCAGGTCCCCCCTCAACCTCCGTCTTTCTAATGTAAATAATCCTAATCGACTCAACCTCACTTCATAGCTAGCGCCCTCCATACCAGGCAACATCCTGGTGAACCTCCTCTGCACCCTCACCAGGATGTTGATGTGATTAGGAGAAAATAGATCAATTTAGCTGAAAGCATACCCATGCGTTCAAGACTTGATAGTTCAGTGGTGGGATCAAATAGGATGATAGTGTTCACACTTTGAAGTCCTCGAACTTAATGTTGAGTCCTGAAGGGTATAAAACACCTGAAATGAAAATGAGGTGTTGTTCCTCCAGTTTACACTGAGCTTTACCGGAACACTGCAGCAGGCCAAGAATGGAAATGTTAGTAGATCTCCAGCAACTAAAAAGGGTGACATGATAGCTCAATGGTTAGCACCAGCGCCAGGGACCTGGGTTTGGTTCCAGCCTTGGGCAACTGTCTGTGTGGAGTTTGCACATTCTCCCTGTTGTCTGCCTGGGTTTCCGCTGTGTACTCTGGTTTCCTCCCACAGTCCAAAGATGTGCAGGTCAGGTGGATTAGCTATGTTAAATTGACCATAGTATCCAGGGATGTGTAGGATAGATGGATGACACATGGGAAATGTGGGGTTACGCGGATAGGGTAAGGTGGTCTACTGAGGGTCAGTGTAGACTCGATGGGCTGAATGGTCGCTTCCTGTACTGTAGAGATTCTATGATTCATGGTATTCTTTTAAGATATGAATAGCCACACTATTCTATTTCTGCAGCTCCAGAAGTCCAGGATCAATAGTTGATTGGTTGAACTATAAGAATGATTTGTAGGTATAACAGCTGTGCTTGATTCCAAGCTTTGAGATCAGTGCGTCTACATTTCTTTCACTGCTGTGGATTACATTGGTCTTCCATTCCCAAAAAGGTGCGACTGAAGGAAAATAGCATGGTTAGATAATGCCAGTTGTGATCGGGTTGTTGAATGCTGTATGTCGTGGGGTCATCTGAAATATTATCTGTGGCTAAGTATAACTAAAACTAGTATTTGTACAACTGAGGGGAATGTAGATGGAGGGAGTGTTGGAATTGGGGCTCAAATCCAAATTCCTGATGCATACTTTAAAATTTAAGGTTACAATACATTTGACTATTATTAACATTGAACCAGAAGTGTTATTTTTTTCTGTTACTTTTTTTAAATTGCTTTTGTATTTTAGGAAGGACGCAACGGTGCATTTTGTCTGAAGAAAACTTTCACGTTTCTCTTCCTTTAATTGTAACACTACCATCTGTCCACTAGGAGATGTTAGTCTCCAGAGCAATACATCTGCCTCACATCATGTACAATCATACAGAAATTACAATGGGGAAACAAGCCACCCAGTGCAAATTGCCCAGGTTGGCGATTGTCCTCTTCACGAGAGATAGTCCAAATCCCATCTATCCAACATGTTCCCATTATCATCTTTTCTTTAACCCTCTAACACAATGATCCTGATGTTCTCTGTCCTAAATTTCAAAAAATTGTTCTCAAACCCAATCTGTTCTGGTCTTCCTGATATAGGAAGATCACTAAGGGCATTGGAGATCAGTCATCTCAGCTCCAGGATATCTCTATAAGAGTTCTTCAGGGTAGTGTTCTAGGCCCAATCAAAAGGGCAGAACTGGGGATTATTTTACTGACGATTTTACAACACTCAGCACCATCGTGGCTCCTCAGATACTAAAGCAGTCTATGTCCAAATGCAGCAAGTCTTGGACTCCATCAAGGTTTGGACTGTTAAGTGGAGAGAATACGTAGACAAATTTTGGGAAGTTCCAAAAACAGCAGGGTTGTTTTGGTGGGTAATTTTAACTTCCCCTATATTGACTGGCTTCTCACTACATGCTAGGAGCTTGGATGGGACAGAATTTGCAAGGACCATTCAGGAGGGTTTCTTGACACAATATGTAAACAGTCGAACCATGGAAGGGGTTATACTGGACCTAGGTTTGAGAAATGAGCCCAAACAGTTGACAAGTTTCAGTGGGGGAGCATTTCGGGCCTAGGGACATTAATGTCGTGAGTTTTAAGATACTTATGGATAGGGATAACAGCAATCCTTGGGTGAAGTTAATAACTTGGGGGAAGGCAAACCACAACAATATTAGGCAAGAACAGGAAAATGTTGATCGGAGGTCGTTGTTTGAGGGTAAATCTACATCAGACATGTGGGAGTATTTCAAATAGTAGTTGATAAGAGTTCAGGAGCGGCACATTCCCACAAGAATGAACGACAGGTATGGATGACCAGAGATGTTTTGACCTTGGTCAAAAAGGAAAAGGAAGCATATGTAAGGTCTAGGAGGATGGGAGCCCTTGACGTATACAAGGAAAGTAGGAAAGAACATAAATAAGGAATTAGAAGGGCTAAAAGGGGTCATGAAAATCATTAACAAACAGGATTAGGGAGAATCCCAAGGCTTTTTATACATATATAAAAATGGTAACCAGGGAAAGTGTTGGCCCATTCAAGGACAAAGGAGGGAATCTATGTGTGGTGCCAGAAGATGTAAGTGAGATCCTAAATGAATACTTTGTGTCAAATTTCACCAAAGAGAAGGAATTGATGGAGGATGATCTGAGGGAAGGGTGTATCGAAATCCTAAGCCAAGTTGCTATTAAAATGGAAGAGGTGTTGTGCATCTTAAAAAGTATTAAGGTAGATAAATCCCCAGGTCCCGATGGGATCTATCCCAGAATATTGAGGGAGGCAAGACAACAAATCGCTGGAGCATTGACAGACATATTTGTATCGTCTTTGGCCATAGGCGAGGTCCCAATGGACTGGAGTATTGTCAATGTTGTTCCATTGTTTAAGAAGGGTAACAGGGATAATCCTGGAATTTACAGACCTGTGAGTCTCACGTTAGTGGTAGGGAAATTATTGGAAAAGATTCTCAGGGACAAGATCTATACACATTTAGAAGCAAATAGATTTATTAGTGTTAGATAGCAAGGTTTTATGTGGGGAAGGTCGTGCCTCACGAACTTGATCGAGTTTTTTTGAGAAGGTGATGAAGATGATTGATGAGGGAAAAGCAGTTGATGTTGTTTACATGGACTTCAGTAAAGCCTTTGACAGACTGGTACAAAAGGTGAAGTCACATGGTATCGGGGTGAGTTGGCAAGATGGATACAGAACTGACTCATAGAAGACAGAGGGTAGCGGTGGAAGGATGCTTTTCAGAATGAAAGGTTGTGATTAATGGTGTACCTCAGGGATCAGTGGGGACATTTACTGTTCGTGATCTACATAAATGATTTGGAGGAAATGTAGCTTATCTAATTAGTAAAGATTGGTGGAGTTAAGGATAGTGAGGAGGATTGTCAGAGGATACAGCAGGATGTAGATCAGTTGGAGGCACGGGCAGACAAATGGCAGAAGGAGTTTAATCCAGACAAATGTGATGCATTATAGAAGGTCAAGTTCAGGTGTAAATTGTACAGTGAATGGCAGAACCCTTAGGAGTATTGATATGCAGAGGATCTGGGTATGCAGGTCCAAAGACCACTGAAGGTGGCAGTGCAAATAGATAAGGTAGTAAAAAAGGCTTATGGCATGCTTGTCTTCATTGAAAGTGGCATTGAGTGTAATGATATATAGCTGCAGCTTTATAGAACTTTAGTCAGGCTGCACTTGGAATATTGTGTACAGTTCTGTCACCACCCTATCAGAAGGATGTAGATGCTTTGGAGAGGGTACAGAAAAGGTTTACCAGGATGTTGCTTGGTATGGGGGATTTTAGCTATGAAGAAAGGTTAGATAGATTGGGTTTGTTTTACCTGGAACACAGGAGGTTGCAGGGCAACCTGACGGAAGTTTGTAAGATTATAAATGGTACGGATAGAGTGGAAAGTATGAGGCTTTTTCCCAGGGTGGAGGGGTCAATTACTAGGGGACACAGGTTCAAGGTGCAAAGGGGGAAGTTTAGAAGAGATGTGCGAGGCAAGTTTTTCACTCCGAGTGGTGAGTGTGTCTGGAAAGTGTTACCAGAGGAGGTGGTAGAAGCAGACACAATAGCAGCATTCAAAAAGCACCTGGATGAATACATGAATAGGAAGGGAATACAGGGATAAAGATCCTGTAAGTGAACACAGTTTTAATATAGAAGGGCAAAATGTGTCAGTCCAGGCTTGGAGGGCCGAAGGGTCTGTTCCTGTGCTGTATTGTTCTTTGAACAGAAATGGCATACAGGTGTCATCCTGACTTGGAAATATATTGCTGTCCCTTCAGTGTTGCTAGGTTAAAATCCTGGAACTCCCTCCATAACAGCATTGTGAATTTACCTACACCAAACAGGCTAGCCTTCTCAAAGACAACCAAGGATGGGCAATAAATGTTGAGCGAGACAGCAATACCAGCTATGACTATGAATGATCAAAAAATATAATCTTACACAATCAAATCACTCTTTGCTTTCCTTTTTTTCTAATAAAACACTCCCAAATGTTCAAGTCTTCCTATTTATATTTTTTTCCCAGTCAGCATCCTAATGAATCTGCACTCTACCTTCTCCGTTGCTTCAACAGACTTGATCCCAAAACTGCAGAAATAGGGTAGATTTTCACTTTGTGAATACTGTAAGAAGACTTTAATATTCAAGTAGATTGCGAAAATCAAACTGGCAGACATAGCAACAAGGAAGGAGTCATACAGTGTATTCAGGACAGTTTCCAAGAACAAAATGTTATGGATCCAACCAGGGATTAGGCTTTTTTGGAACTGATGATTTATATCAGGCAGATTTAATAAATGTTCTCAGAGTAAAAGATGCCCAAGGGAACAGCGATCATAACATGGCAGAATTTAGTGTTCAGTTTATAAGTTAGCAAGTTAAGGGTAGCATAGTTTGAAAGGTGAAATACACAATGAGATCAAGATTAATGGTAATCCAGAGGACTGAGAAAGTTTTAAAGCCAACAAAAGATGCCCAAAGATATAATAATGAGGAGGAAAATAAACTAGCAAGTAATCAAAGTTTCCCATAAGCTGTGCGATCACATAGCCTCTCTGAGGTTCCTCTGCAGTCCCACTTTCCAGTTAGCATGCTGACATACTGATGGCCAATTTTGGAAGTCAATACCGTACGCAGACCTCAGAGCTCTATGCACCAAAAGAAAATAACGGGAGAATCTCAATATCCGTTACATTCCAAGAAGGGCCAAGAGGCCAAAGTGTTAAACAGCAGGAGCTTAATTATGGAGCTATCTACTGGAGTATTTGGAACATCATTTGTACAATGTTGTGGCAATCTCTGCAAAGTTACTATTACCCTCAGATGTTCCAAATACTCAGTATATCCACGTCTCTATGTAGCACAGTTATTTGTGGAACTTCAATTAATGAAATCCCTGGTACATTCATTCTGGTTGTCGAGAATTGATCTGCATGTCTTCACCATACTACATTGCCTCTTGTGTGTACAATGCAGGACACTGGTCCAGTCTGTGCTACAATAATGGCTGGTACTCACTTCTTGCCAATGGTGTAATTATTCACCAATATTTATTGTCTTTTTTTGGAAAATGCAGCATTTGGCCTTGTTATCTCATTGGCAACCTGATTCCATTGTTCCCTGTCAACAATGTCATTTGTCATGCATGGTTTCAGTAAATCAAATGTTGTATGCTTTACTATGAGCAAGGCCAGAGAACTTTGAGTCATCAAATATGTTGCATTCTAGTACGTTAACAAAAATTGGCTCAGTCTTTTAAATAGTGATCCTTGTCCTTGAGTTGTCTTCAAGGAACGTTTTACTGTCTGAACAAACCTTTCTGCCAAGCCATTCATGCCTTGTTGACAAGAAGCTGATTAGAGCTGTCGAATTCTGTTCTGCTTTATATAATCCATAAACCCTAGTGATATAGACTGTGTCAGAGATAGGTGGAACTGCAGATGCTGGAGAAGGGTCTAGGCCCGAAACGTCAGCTTTCCTGCTCCTCTGATGCTGCTTGGCCTGCTGTGTTCATCCAGCTCTACACCTTGTTACCTCTGATATAAACTGTGGACCATTTTCACTAAAATGTTCTGCATAACCAAACCTCACAAACATCTCCTTCAAATTTCTGTGGTTTTATCTGTCGTCTTCGTAATGGCAACTTCAGACCACTTATGTGTCAACCACTATGAAAAATATTCGCTCTTCATATGGTCAGCATAGTCAATATGGATTCTTTGCCATGGCTTTTCTAGCCATTACTATGGGCGAAATGGTACTAATGAAGGTAGGTTGTGAACTGTTTCAGAAGCAACACATAATCCCACCTTCTCCTCAATTTCATTGAGCCCTGGCCACCAAAAATAACTTCTGGCTAACATCTTCAGTCTGACAAAAGCTACATGACCTTTGTGTAATTTATTTGACACGTTTCCCCAGCTATGGTGAAAGAATGCTCCTCAATCCCTTTAAGAGACATTCTGCTTGTACAGCTAGTTCTAGTTTTCTTGTGAAGAATGTCATCAGTTCTGGGGTTGTCCCTGTGATCTTGCCACAAAGTACCATGTCCCTCACTTATGATAGTAGTGGAGTACTTCTAGTATAGTTAACTTGTCCTGCCATTACTAGGGTATTCTCTACTTGTTCAATGTAAAAAATGTCAAGATAAGGACTGTTGGTTGTCAACTTATTTGGCAAAGGTAATCTGAGGAACCCAAGAGCATCCCCATCTAAGGTGGTTGCTGATACTAATTATATAAGTGTGAGCTGGCAGCAATAATGTTCACCTCCGCAAATGGCTCACTACTAGAAAGAGTTTCTCTCTATAATGCACAAATATTGTGTTCAATGGTCTATGGTCTGTTAGTATTGCAAATTCCTGGCCACACAGCTATGAGTGGAATCACTGAATACCAAAAAATGATTCCTAGAGCTTCTTTCTTTATCTTTGCATAGTTCATTCCTGCTTTGTTTAACGATTTTGATGCAAAAGCTATTGGCTTCTCTTCACAATTGTATAAGAAGTGAGAAACAACTGCTCCCACTACATACGATGATGTAAGAGTAATTTTGGGTCAAAATTGGTCAGAACTTATGACTTTAATGAAGACTCTTCGGCTTGTATAAAAGTGCTTTCACATTTATCTTCCCATTTCCAATTCTTATTTTGGTATAATAAATTGAGCAAGAGCTTCAGAATGGTTCCAAGATTTGGGGCAAATTTACCATAGTAATTTAGCAAGCCCAAAAATGATCGTCATTGGTTGAACTATTTAGACACTGGTGTCTGTTATGGTTTTTACTTTTGAGAGTAACTTGTATAGACTCTTAACATCAAATAACATGGCCTAAATTTGATGGAAGATTTTTAAAATTTCACATTTATCTTTCCTCACTCTTAGGCCATAACCTTGAAGTTTCTGGACAGAAGTTCTTCGAGAAATTCTTCATCCTCAAAGATGCTCAGGTGGAATTGTCCCGACTCCTGAAAAGCATGCAGAACCTGCTCTGCTGCAGATGATAGGTGTTGATGTGAAGTGGATCCCCATGATCTCCAAGAGACAGTAAGCCTCATGATTTGTCTCAGAGGTCTCCAACGTAATCTTCTGGTCCAAGATTTCCTCTATGGAGCAGGATGAGATATGTTGGCATTTCTTCTTCCAGAAGTTCACAGGAACAGCTCTGTGATCAATAGCCTAAATAAACGGCTCAGTAATGTAAGCCTGGTGCGACATTTTGAGTATCAGCAAATCCTTTAACATCAGACTGTATGTCAGATATTCCTGTCCTCTATCATGGCAGTCTTAGACAATAGTATGTGGACAAGCCGCTAACTCAGGATAAGCTAAGGCCTTCTAGTCCTTCGAGTCCTTCACGGCTAGAACTCCAGTCGTGCTGTGTTCGACTCTGTGGGACTTGCTGGAGTTGTATGAGAGTCTGCTGGCATTTAGCATATGCAAATCCACGATGAAGGGCATCAGCGCTCTTATCTACAAGCGAAAGGGGTGATAAAGGAAATTAAGAATTGGCATCCAATATCACTGATAAATGCAGAATACAAAATTCTGTCCAAGGTCATCACCAACCAGGTCAGGTCTGCTCTGGGCTTAGTGATTCACCTTGACCAGACCTGTGCCGTATTGGCCAGGAAGCCCTGCGCTACTCAGGGATACGATCACCTATCTGCAGGACAGAGTGGCGGTCACCTGCCTCATCAACCTGGACCAGGAAGAGGCTTTTGACAAATTATCACAGACTAACATGATGGACATGCTCTCCAAAATGAGCGTTGGGGAGAAAATCTATAATCAGTTCTGACTAATCTATACAAACATCAGTAATATAGTTTCAATCAGAAAGTGTCCCAATTAAATCTGAAGTCAAACAAAGCTGCCCTCTCTCTCTGTCCTGCCTTGATCATATGTTGCATTGAGCCTCTTGCCAAGTCCATCAGGAATGATGCAAACTCGAGAGAGGTGACTATTCCAGGTGGTGCAGTTGTATAGATCATGGCCTCCCTGTACATTGAGGATGTCATATTTGTTGTTCAGATCTGCCGTCAGTGCACACACTCATAAACATTTGAGAGCAGTTTGAAGTGGCCTCAAAATCCAAAGTAAATAGAGGCATGAGCAATATCACATATCCCTCAATATTCAGGATCCAATCCTTGTCATCCAGAAGCCGTGTCTCCATAATAGCTATCCAATTGGATTTATTTACTTCCTGCTCCTTGTTCCCATGTTTATAGGCATATGGGTGAATCACTTCAAGGCAACCAGCACAGAAGTTACTGCCATTCAGAAACAGAAAAGGGCAGGGAGGATGGAAAGACTGCCAAATACATGTTAGAATATTCCCTGTGCACAATGTCTGACATCAGGCCTATTAATATACACCTCAAGTCTCGAGGCTGCTTGCAGATCACCTGCTTCACAGACTGTCTGAAGTCAGTCCCATGAGGTTTCCGAACAGTGTTGTGTTTGTCTGGTACAGGACAGGACGTAGGTATCTTTGAACTTGTTCCATTAACCAGATGCAATGTGCAGGCAGCATCACTGCACCACCTCACAGTGGCACCAGAGCAGAATTCTTGTTTTATTTATTTCTAATCTTTCACCTGTTGCTGTTCAGCTGGTGCATTGATTTCGAGCTTTACCAGGGAGTTGAGCTGTGATCTCAGCAGCACTGAAAAAAAACCCAAGGGGCAATGAGGTATTCTGTTTATTACACACTGCACCAGTTTTAATTCTTTCCTGTTGGTTTAAAGGACAACTTTGACACAGCAAATTGTGGGATGATACACTTTGATGGTACTTTGAATCAAAAGACATAATGCACATTATTTTTTGAAGAAGGTGCAAAAACAGAGACACTTGGACAGATTTCTAAAACAAATCTTTGTTGCTTTGTTAACCTGTACTATCACCTTCAATGAACTATACACCTTCTATGCTTATAAACTAGAAACACGATTAAAATCAAGAAATTATACTAAACTTACATGTCCTAAAATGGTTCCAGAGATTCTAGTGTGAAGATGCAGAGTCAACAGCTGGAGAGTAAAAGCTAAGAAACGATTTGGTGGGGATGTCTGAGATCATGAAGGTTCTAGATAGAAAAACTAAAGATAAACTGTTTCTAATGGCCAAAGAATTGTTCAGCAGAAGGCACTTATTTAAGATGATTATATCAGAAGGTATATGATGAAATTTCAAACGCGCTGCATGATAGCTTAGTGGAAAGAGGTTCAGCAATAATTTTCAAACAAAAACTGGATAAATACTCAAGAGGTTCCAGAGATATCAGGAAAGAATTTGTCAGTTTGATTAACTGAATAGCTCTTCAAAGGTGCAAGCAGAGATTGGATGTTCCAAAAGACTTCCTACCCTGCTGACCTTTTCTCTTATGCCATCAATATTTTTTGTATATCTAGAGCCTCCCAGCTTCCACCCAACATAAACAGGCTCATCAAAAGCACTGCTGCGCATAACTTAACCAATATCATTTCCTGTTCTCTGGAGAGGCGATGACCTAGTGGTATTATTGCTGGGCTGTTAATCCAAAGACCTACATAATCCAGAGACCCGCACTTGAATTCTGCCACGACAGACGGCGGAATTTGAATTTTTAAAAAAATCTGAATTAAGAGTCTAATGATGGCTATGAATCCATTGTCAACTGTCAGAAAAAAACCATCTTATGTCCACCGTCCTTACCTGGTCTGGCTCACATGTGACTCCAGACTCACCAGCAATGTAGTTCACTGGTAACTGCCCTTTGGGCAATTAGGGATGAGCAATAAATGCTGCCTTGCCAACAATGCCCTCATCCCATGAATGAATAAAGGAAAAAAAAAATCACAATGCTTCTTTATCTACAATGAGAAATTTTGTAAGACTGTTCATATGCTCATCTTTGTTTTAAAATGCTTCTATGACTTCACCCTTCCATTTTTTGGTAACCTTTTCAATCCTATAAGCCTTCAAAATCTCTTCACTCTTCCAATTCTCACTTGCTTGAGCACCTCCCATTGTTATGCAGCTGGATGTTTTGTTCCTATGTTTTTAACAGGATAAGGGCATTTCTGGCTGGGCCAGCATTTATTGCCAAACCCTTAGTTGCCCTCAAGAAATTGGTGGTGAGCTACCACTTGAACCACTGCAGTCCTTGGTATATAGGAGCAGTGCTTTTAGAAAGGGAATACCAACAACAATGAAGAAACAGTGAAATAATTCCAAGCCAGGTTGATGAGCAGCTAGGAGGGGAATTTGCAGGTGGTGGTTTTGAGAGGAACTTGTGGGTGATGGTGTTCCCATACGTCTGATGCCTTGCTATGAGTCGTGGTTCTGGATGGTGGTGTTAAAGGTTCATTGTTGAGTTACTGCAGTGCATCTTGTTGATGGTATATACTGTTGCCATTGTATGCGGTGGTGGAAGGAATGAACATTGGAAGTGATGGAATGGGAGTCAATCAAATGGGTTGCTTTATACTGGATGGTACAATGTTTCTCGAGTTTTGTTGGAGCAGCACTCATCCAGGCATGTGGAGAGTATTCCATCACACTCCTGATATGTGTGTTGCAGATGGTGGATAGACACTGGGAGACAGAAGATGGATTACTCACCAAAGAATTCTTGGTCCCTGCAATATAAACAGAAATTGCTGGAAAAGCTCAGCAGGGCTGGCAGCATCTGTGAAGAGAAATTAGAGTTAATGTTTTGGGTCCACTGAGCCCAAAGGGAGAGAAGAACAATTGGACAGACTCTATTTCATCTATCGTTTACTCCTGACCCCCTGCCCCCACCCTTTCTTCTGTATAAAAACCAACATTTTCCTATCGGTTCTGAAGAAAAGTCACCGGACCCAAAACGTTAACTCTGACTTCTCTTCATAGATGCTGCCAGACCTGCTGAGCTTTTCTAACAACTTCTGTTTTGATTTCTGATATACAGCACCTACAGTTCTTTTGGTTTTCATTTAATTCTTAGTCTCTGACTTGGTCTCGCAGCCACTGTATTTATGTGGCTGGTCTAGTTTAGTTACCGGTCAATAGTCACACCCAGGATGTTGCTAGTGCAGGTTTCAGTGATGGTAATTTGATTGAACATCAAAGGATGGTGGTTATATCATCTTTTGTTGAAGACGGTCATTGACTAGTATTTAAATTGCAAAAAACATTCATACAACTATCAGTATGCTTGTATATTGTCCAGATCTTGCTGAATTTGGACACAGACTGGTTTAGGATTTGAAGAGTCACGAATGGTGCAGAACATTCTGTTTTCATTAGTGATCATCCCCACTCTAGTCTTATGTTAGAGAGAAGGTCATAGTTAGATATTACTTTGAGGAACTCCTGCAATAATACTCCTAAACTGAGATAACTGACCTCCAATGACTACAAACATCTTTCTTTGTGCCAGATATGACCCAAATCAGTGGAGAATTTTTCCTCCGATTCCACTGACTCAAATCCTGCTAGGGTTCCTTGATGCCATACCCCTTCAAATGCTGCCTTGATACCAAAGGCAATCACTAGCATCTCATCTCACCCTTCACACTCAGTTCTTTTGTCCATTATTGGACCCAATGTTTAATGAGATCAGAAGCTACGTGACCCAGGCAAAACATGCCTTGAGCACTAATGAGTGGATTATTATTTTACAAGTGCCACTGGAAAGTCAATAACTCCTTCCGTCACTTATTGATGATTGCGAGTAGACTGATATAGCAGTAATTGGCGATTTTAGATTTGTGCTGTTTTTGTGAACGGTACAGGGGCAAATTTCCACATTGAGGAATGAATGCCACTAGAACCAGTTCCAATGAAGGGTCACTGAGTCCAAAATGTTGACTCTGCTTTCTTTCCACAGATCGTTTCAGAGTTTTCCCCAGAATTTTTGTTCGAACTTGACTAAGTGCATGATTGGTTCTAGAGTGCAAGATTTCTGTACTATTACCAGAATGCTGTCAGGACCCAAAGCCTTTGCAGTATCCAATGCTTTCAGCCATTGTTAAAACAGGAACACGGAAACCAGGTGCGGAAGTAGGCCTTTTGACTTTTTGATCCTGCTCCACCATTCAATATGATCATGGCTGATCCATTTATTTCTTGCTTAAATAAAATCAGTGACCTCTCCTCCAGACTTCTGTGGGAGCAAATTCCATATTAAGTGCAGTGAATTGAACTGGCTGAGACAATATGTTAGACTTCCCAAATTGTCAAGAATGAAGTGCTCTGTCAGTAGGATGCAACATAAGCCAAGCTACTCCATGGCAATGTCATTCCCAAAATGGGATTTAATTTGTAGATGTACTGTTGAGTGAACTAACTCCACAAAGGCCAGTATCCCATCACCAAGTCAGCCTTTATTTATACGTGCTTAGTACATGACACAAGCCCAGCAAGCACCATGCTGGCTCCGACAGTGAGCAGAATCCCTCACACTCCTGTTTATATCTGTCAGTCAGGACTCGCTGATTGGACTAGGTTAACATCGCAACATCGAGAGCCGAAGGGCCTGTTCTGCGCTGTATTGTTCTATGTTCTATGTTCTAACAGTCCCAATCAGGGAACCCATATTCTGTGAGATCCACCTAGCCAACCTCATTCCAATTACTATATCCCTCCCCCATCTAAGTCTTGGGATGTAGGCCTGATCTTTATCCTGTAACTTCTCCTGGGGCATTTTCGCAATGGGTCCGGTTCATCCAACTCTGTCTCGGATACTTGTGACGTGTACCAGACAGTAGACCGCCTCCAGTGCCTGGTGCATCTCGGCCAAAACTCATTTTCTTCAGGTAGTAATGGCATCTGCCATGTCCATCTTGTCCTCAGAGGTTTCCTCAATGCTGGGCAGAGGGGGAGAACCCACACCCAGCTTCATGAAGGACAGCCCCCCAACACCAGCTTTGAGTATAAGTCCTCTTCATGAGGGATTGGGTATTTATCCAGCTACCAAAAACTTTGCCTTTTGTTTGATATCCCCACAAAGGCAAACTGACTCATCAGGCCTCACAATTGGTATGACCAATGCTGCCCATTCCGCAAACTGTACTGGTTTGATGATTCCTTCACTTTCCAGCCTCCTGATTTCTGCCTCTATCTTTGGATGTAAGGAAAATGACACTGGGCGGGCCTTGCAGAATTGTGGAATTGCTTCTTGGTCAACATGTAAGGTGGCCTTGGCCCTTCTAATAGTCCCTACACCTCCCTGAATAACTTCCAGGTATTTAATTAGGACTTCAACCAAGTAGCCATTTTCGAATCAAAAAGTGTTCAACCAATCAAGTTGAATCTTTCTCAAGCAATTTCTCCCCATCAGCTTAGGCCTGAGTCTTTTACTAAAATTAGTGGTAACTGAACCAGTTGCTTCTAATAAGAATCTGGGACCAAAGCTGTACCTTTGATCTGTAGCTGTTCCCCGGTATAAGCTCTCAGCCTGGCTGCAAACTTAAGGATTGGCATCCAGAGAGAATTTTGGTAAAAACAAGCTCTGCAATCACTGATACAACTGTGCCGCTACTGACCTCCATTAGATGGAGGCTTTTAAAACTGTGATATCAAGAGTCCAGGGGACAGTATGTCCCTGTAAGTGTGAAGGGAAAAGCTGGCAGTTTTAGGGATCCCTAGCTGATGAGGGGTATTGAGGGTCTGGTCTGGAAAAAGAAGGCACGCAATGGGTTTAAGCTATTGGACTCAAGTGAATCCCTGGATGACTATACAAAGTGTGACAGCACATTCAAGAGGGAAATCAGAAGAGCAAACAGAGGATATGAGATGGATCTGGCAGATAAGGTTAAAGATAATCCTAAGAGTTTCCATGGCTATATTAAAAGGGTGGCTAGGGAGAGAATAGGTCCCCTTAAAGATCAGCATGGCCGTCTGTGAGGAGCCACAGAAGATAGGGGAGATTTTTAATGAATACCTGTCTTCCGTGTTTGCCGAGGAAAGAATCATGGATGCTAAGGAAATAAGGGAAACAAGTGGGGATGTTTTGGTCCACGTACACATTACCAGAGAGGAGGTGTTTGCTGCCTTAGATCACATTAAGGTGGATAAAGCCCCTGGCCTGAAGTCCGTTCTTGGATATTGTGGGAGGCTAAGGAAGAAATTGCAGAGGCCCTTGTGGTGATGTTTGCTTCATCTTTAGCCACAGGCGGAGTTCCAGAAAACTGGAGGGTGGCTAATGCTGTTGCATTGTTTACAAAAGGTGGCAAAGACAAGCCAGGGAACAACAGGTTAGTGAGCCTCACCTCCATGGTGGATAAGCTATTAGAGAGGATACTGACGAACAGAATCAGCCAACATTTGGATAGTCAGCATAGATTTGTGCACGGAAAGTCATGTCTGATAAATCTTTGAGTATTTTGAAGAGGTAACCAAGAGAATGGATGAGGGTAGGACAGTGGATGTTGTCCATATGGACTTCAGTAAGGCATTTGACAGAGTCCCGCACAGCAAGCTATTCATGAAAGTTATGTTGCACAGGAGCCAGGGAGAGCTAGCTGCTTGGATTTAAAATTGGCTCGATGGTAGGAAGCAGAGGGTGATGATTGAAGTTTGTTTCTCGAACTGGAGGCCTGTGACTCGTGTGCCACCAGGGTCAGCGCTGGGACCTTTTGTTATTGGTTATTTACATAAATGATCTGGGTGTGAATGTAAAAGGTATGATTAGTAAGTTTGTGGATGATACAAAATTGGGCGCTATCATTAATAGCGAGGAAGGTTATCAAAAATTACAGAGGAATCTTGATCAGATGGGGAAGTAGTCTGAGGATTGGCAAGTGCAATTCAATATAGATGTGTGAGGTGTTGTACTTTGGAAAGTCAAACCAAGGTAGGACTTACGCAGTAAATGGTAAGGTCCTGAGGAGTGTTGTAGAATAGAGGGACCTAGGAGTACGAGTACATAGTTGTTGAAAGCAGCATCACAGGTGGACAGGGTGGTAAAGAAGGCATTTAGCATGCCGGCCTTCATGGGTTGAGGCACCGAGTACAGGAGTTGGGATGTTGTGTTGCAGTTGTATAACCCGTTGGTGAGGCCACACGGAGTACTGTGTACAGTTTTGGTCACCCTTTTATAGGAAAGACATGGTTAAAGTGGAAAGTGTGCAAAGATGATTTACGAGGATGTTGCCAGGACTAGTAGGCCTGAGTTATAGGGGAAAGGTTGGCTAGGATGGGACTTTATTCCTTGGAACTTAGGAGAATGAGGGGTAACCTAACTGAGGTGTGCAAAATCATGAGGGGCATAGATAAGATGAATGCATTTCATCTTTTTCCCAGGAATGGGGAATTGAAAACTAGAGAACATAGGTTTAAGGTGAGACGGGATGGATTTCAGAAGGACCTGAGCGGCAGCAACATCATGCAGAGAGTGGTGCATATATGGAATGCGCTGCCAGAGAAAGTGGTTGAGGCAGGTACAATAGCAACATTAAAAAAAAACATTTGGATAAGCAAGTGGACGGCAATGATTTAGAGGGATATGGACCAAATGTAGGCAATTGGAATTAGCTGAGTGGGCACCATGGTCAGCATGGACCAGTTTGGGCCGAAGGGCCTGTTTCTATGCTGTACTACTTATGACTCTACCCTATGACTCTATAACTGGTGACCATTTAACCGAGCATTTATTTTGATTGGTTCTGATTTGGACATTGCTAAGCAATTTAACTTTTCCAAACCAACTGTAGTGGACTTTCCAGGGTGTGCACTGTCCTGAATACCGACCTACAAGTACTCTTAATCAATTCAGGCCTAGTGGACCTCTTTTGCTGTGTTGTGTCCATATACAGGTAGCAACTGCAATTGCCTGCCCGCCCAGATGCTTGAGAAAATTTGGCATGTTTGACCAAGGCTTAGCTTTGTTTTGGGGTTCTGCTGTGGACTGACCTAGCATCCCTCTGTTCAAGATATGTCCTGAATGAGGCTATGCAATTGCCTTCAGTCATGTGTCCCCAGGCTCAGAAAGCCTGGTGAGGGTGTCCACTTCCATCAGCATACGCTGTAACTCATTAGCTCCACTTGCCACATTTTCTAACAAAAAAGCCAGCTGTAGTGTCTGTTTAAAGTCCAGTTGGGTTTCAGCTAGTGGGCTCTTTTGCCTAGTCACATCATTAATCCCGCATACTAACTGATCTCTCAGCATCCCACTCTCATCAACACTGAGGTAACTCCACAAAGGCTGGTAATAATGTCACAAAGTCACATGCATTGTACATGACACTGACCCAGACAACACACAGCAGGTTCCTACAGTGAGGAGAACCCCTGACACTCATGTTCATATCTGTCAGCCAGGATTCCCTGATTGGAACAGATTAATTCCCCAATCAGGGAACTCACATTCTATGAGATCCACCTGGCTGACCTCTCTACAATCACTACATTGAGGAAGCTGGAAGTTTTTCAGAACGACTTTGGCAGGCAAGCAGAGTGCGCAAAAAGGAGTGGCACCTGGAATACAATATGGGGAACTGTAAGGTTATGCACTCTGGTAATAAGAATAGAGAAGACTATTTTCTAAACAGTAAAATGTTTCAGAAATCTGAAGCACGAAGGGACTTGGCAGTCCTAGTTCAGGATTCTCTTAAGGTTAACATGCAGTTTCAGTTGGCAGTTAGGATAGCAAATGCAATGTTAGCATTCATTTCAAGAGGGCTAGAACAACAGCAGAGATGTACTGCTAAGGCTATATAAGGTTTTGGTCAGACCGCATGTGGAACATAGTGAGCAATTTTGGGTCCCATATCTAAGGAAGGATGTACTGGCATTGGACGGTATCCAGATGAGGCTTGCAAATATGATCACAAGGATGAAGGGCTTTCATATCATGGGCGGTTTAGGTCTCTGGTTCTGCAGAATCGTACAACCTCTACAATGTAGAAGAAGGCTATTCGGCCCATCAGGTCCACACTGACCCTCTGAACATCATCCAACCCAGAACCATCTCTCCAACCCTATCACTGTAACTCTGCATTTTCAATGGTTAATAAACCTAGCCTGCATCCTTGGATATTACGGGCAATTTAGCATGGCCAATCCACCAAACCACACACCTTTGGAGTTGATGGAGTTTAGAAGAATGAGGGGGATTGCATTGAAATGTACAAAACACTGAAAGGCCTGAATAGAGTGGACATGGAGAAGATGTTTCCACTTGTGGAAGAGACTAGGATCCAAGGTTTAGCCTCACAATGAAGGGGAACTAAGATGAGGAGGAATTTCTTCAGGCAGTGGGTGGTTAATCTGTGGAGCACGTTGCCACAGAGGGTTGTGGAGGCTGTAATGGAGTATATTTAAGACAGAGATGGATAAGGCCTTGATTGGTAAGGGGGTCAAAAGTTACAAAGTGTTGGCAGAATAAGATTGAGAAATCCCATTGGGGTGGCACGGTGGCTCAGAGGTTAGCATTGCTACCTCACAGCACCACAGACCCAAGTTCAATTACAGCCTCAGGTGACCGTGTGGAGTTTGCAAATTCTCCCCATGTCTGCATAGGCTTCCTGTGGATGTTCTGGTTTCCTCCCACACTCCAAAGATGAGCAGGCTCAATGGATTAGCCATGGGAAATGCGGGTTTACAGGGACGAACAGGTGGTGGGTCACCCTTCAGAGGGTTAGTGTGGACTCAATGGGCCAAACAGTCTGCACTGTAGGAATTCTATGATAAATGTATTTGCCATATCAAATGGCAGACCAGTGGGCTAATTGCTCCTATATCTTATCGCATGTAGGAAATACAAGAACAGCAAGTCAAAAGGATCATCTCACCAAACTCTGTGAACTGGGGCCACTGAACCACTATCCACCTTTTTCCCCTTTACCATAATCCCCATTCTTTTGTTCATCTTGAGCGCATGCACGTGTGTGTTTGTGCAGGGAAGTTTTATAAGGGATCAGTGTTCTAACTAGTACAATATGACAAAATTTCATGATTGTTCATCTGTGTACAGTAGCCTGGTCCGTGTTTTCTGTTATCATAGGTTTATCAGACAGGAACTTGGGGAATTTTGTATACTTTGATAAGTGGCACAGTGGTTAGCACTGCAGCCTCACAGCACCAGGGACCCGGGTTCGATTCCAGCCTCAGGTGACTGTCTGTGTGGAGTTTGCACATTCCCCCTGTGTCTGCGTGGGTTTCCTCCCACAGTCCAAAGATGTGCAGGCTAGGTGGATTGGCCATGCTAAATTGCCCATAGTGTTCAGGGGTGTGTGGGTTATAGGGGAATGGGTCTGGGTGGGATGCTCCAAGGGTCGGTGTGGACTTGTTGGGCTGAAGGGCCTGTTTCCACACTGTAGGGATTCTAATTTTTAAAAAAAAAGCACAAAGAAAACCAACACTGTGGACAGTTTTGGTCTCACTAATGTCTTGTACAACTGTAGCAAAACATCCCTATTTTTACATTTAATTGTTTCAATAAATAAATAATTCCATTTGCATTCTTATCACATGTCGTAAATGCACACTAATATTTTATAATTTGTATACCAAGACACCCTCCATATCTCAGGTCTGCAATCGCTCTTGTCACAGACTACATTTTTCGAACAACTTTTTTTGAAACTGAAATGAAAGTTCATCGGTTATGGCTCAAAAGCCAGGAAGATTTTGCAACTTTATAATCAAGTGCTGCATTATGTTGAGTTATGCAATGCAAGGCTACTTTTGAAGCAGCAAGAGGGAGAATTCAAGACTGAGCAGCACTGGAAATCTTTCGAGTTAAAGAAATTCTGCCTGACAATAGCCTTCTGATTAGTTGATCTGCAGCGTGTTAAAAAGCAGTAAGCAGCAAGAGCAGCCGACAAGAGGACACACCAAAGCCTGTAAACAGAAAACATCCATCTCTCCTGTCCTATTTGTGGAAAAAACACAAGGAAGTTTCAAAGAAAGAATTCTGAGGCAAGGAAGACTCTGATCAACGATAGGATTCAAGAATGACTGCCATTAGCAGTGTGAAAAATCTATAAGACACACTGCAGAAATTCACCAAAGTTCCTTAGGCAGCATCTTTTGAACCCACGACCAATTCCATCTTGAACAACAAGGGCAGCAGATAAATGGGAATACAACCACCTGCAAGTTACCCTCCAAGATACTCACCACTCGGATTTGGAAATGTACTGCATTTCCTTCAGTGTCAAAATCATTGAATTCCCTTTCTAGTGGCATTGTCGATCCACCCACAATTCACGGACTACAATAGTTCAAGATGACAGCTTACCATTACCTTCCAGGACATCCAGAGATGGGCATTAAATGCTGACAATGATGCCTGAATCCCACAATGAATTTTTAAAAATCCTAAAGAGAACGACATGTCAACTTTGCTGAAAACAACAGGAGTATGAGAATGTTGCCTTCCATGTTTTGATCTTTTGTTTGCCAGCATTTTGTTTACCTTGTGCCTTCTTTTCAAATTCATAGCATATGGTTAAGCCAAATACCTTTTGGCTGTCTTAATCGTGATTGTGTGCACTTTGTATTTGGGACTTCAAAGGGATATATTTTAAATTGCACAGTTGTAGATTATAAATCCTCTCTTTCGCTGCTTTTGTAGAGACTAAAGTGTTACAATATTTTTTCTTTTGCTAATATAACCTGGTCTGAATTGCTTTCAGCTTGAGCAGCAATCAGCCAAGTAAATTGGCCATTTTGGTGGTCTCATTGGGATTGTATGTTTTGTGATGGCTGTCGGACAGTAGCACGAGTAACACCACACTCTACCAGTTAAGTTGTGACACTTTCTATTCTACATCAGTGAGACCAAGCGTAGACTCACAGACCGTTTCATAGAGCATCTGCGCTCTGTACGCAACAAATGACAACACCTACTGGTCACCAGCCACTTTAACTCCCCCTCCCACTCTCTGGGTGATATGCGCATGCTGGGCCTCTTCCAGTATCACAATGACACCACCCGCAAACTGGAGGAGCAACACCTCATATTCTGCCTTGGGAGCCTACAGCCCGATGGCCTAAACATGGAATTCACCAGTTTTAAAATCGCCCCACCCCCGCCCTCATCCCATGTCCAACACTCCCTCTCATCCCCACCTCCTTGACCTGACATAACCTGTCCATCTCTCCCACTTATCTGCCCCACCCATCGCACTGACCAATCCTCACCACCTGCACTCACCTATCCCCATCCCACCTACCTTCCCCAGCCCCACCCCTCCTCTTTCTACTTATTTCCCAGCTCCATTCTCCCTTCCCATTTCTGAAGGGTCCCAACCCTACATGTCAACTTTCCTGCTCCTCTGATGCTGCCTGGCTTGCTGTATTCCTCCAGCTCCACACTGCATAGTCTCTGATTCCAGTATCTGCAGTCTTTGCTATCTCTGACTGAAATAATATGCTGTTTTTATTTCTACATTCTACCTTGGTAACGTCTCTAAGGTGTACTATGCCAAACAGAATGCAATTCCTCTACTTCCATATTCTGGGGTATCCAGTACCTTCTCCCTACCACTTGCAGCTGCACCATATTCTCAGATTCTCTTCCTAAATCAGCTCCACAAATTTGCACGTTACTTAAAACTATTTGGCTGTTAATTAGCAATGTTCCTATAGTTTTATCCAAAGAGGAGCCCATTCAGCCTGTCCCACAGTCAGTTACAAAATGGAGACAAGATTAGGGAAAAAATGCTTCAGTAACACATCAAAAAGACCATGCTGTAGGCCGTGGCCACTATATAAGGCCAGCTGAGAAAAATTTGGAGTGAAATAGCAGGTGTAACAATTTGCAGTGGTAAACTAGATGGAAAACAACAGGAAGTGAAGCTTATGGGCAAGGGCATGTGAGGTACAAGATATTTAATGTGTAAATGTACAGCTGTTACAAGTGAACCAACTTTAACTTTCGCAACATCAAATGTCCGAGATGGCTAGAATGGAAGCCATGCTTGATCTGCAGGAAAAAGTTACTTCTCTCCATAAATGACAGCCACTGTTGATAATTCTCTCAGTAACCCAGCAAGTCCATCAGACAAATTTCTGAGCAATTGCCAAAACTTTGGAATAATCACCATCCATCTGACGCAGGCTAGTGGGGATTGGCACTTTGATGCGCGTCCCCGTTGGGTTCCCATTATCTTCAATGAGCACCACATTGTTGGAGTCGAATCTAGGTGTCATCCTTGGACCAGGCATCCGATGACCTACAATCAATGCCTTCTTCTTTTGCCCTTTGATTGCCAGTAATATTTTGTCTCCAACCTTACCAATTCCATTTTTGGTATACACATGGATGCATTTGGGTGGTCTATGATAAGGGGTGTTGCCAAGAGAACTGTTGTCCACTACCCGTACTCTGGTCATTTTCTGTATGGCCGTACAGGCTGCTGAAGTACTGAAATATGGAGAGAGAATGAAGGGTATTTTTAAATGTTAGAGAAGATAGATACCAATGTCAGTTTTGACGTCGAAAACCCTTCTTACCTTTTTAGACACTATTCAATCAATCTTCCATGTCTCATTTAGCATATACAAGATGTTAAAAAATGTGCAGAATAGATGTGCAAGTGGTAAAATTGTTCTGATATAGATAAGCTTGAGGTGTGCATTTTGATGGCATGTATGTATACTTTGCAAAATAAGTTTTGAAGTGAGAGAGGCAGGCAAATGGATCTTGGGGATATACATTCATAAATTACTGTGTAGCAATGACAAGACCAATAAAAAAAATTGAAGATTGATTTCTGATTTCAGAACTAAATGGGTGAAAGATTATGCTCAACTTGCATGGACCCTTGGTTAGATTGTAATTAATGGTTCTAATTTCCACATTATCAAAAGGAAACAGAGGCAGCGGTAAAGGCAAAAAATGATTTACATAGGTATAACATCTCAGGCATCATCTGTCAGGAAATACTGAACAGATTGGAGCCTTTTTGTCCAGAAAAGAAACATCTGAAAGATGACCAAATTGAAGTTCCTATGATTACAGAAAGATTCAAGAAGATAAATAAAATGTTTCCACCTATGCACAAGACCCAAACTAGATGTCATAAATAGAACGTAGTCACTAATGAATCCAATAAAAAATTCAAGGCAAAATGCCTTACTCAAAAATTGGTTACAATGTGGGACATGCTACCATGATGAGTTGTTGAGGTGAAGAGTGTAGGACAAGGGAAAATTGAATTAAATGCAATGCTGATATGGTTAGATCAAGTAAGGCAGGATTATGTTTATGTCTTACTACTGTAAATTCCATTCAATTCATTCACATGCTAAAGTGAGGCGCTGCCTGTCTGCTCTATTACACGTGAAAGATCCCTCAACCAACACAGTAGATTAACAGACCGATTAAATCATTGATGTTTGTGCAATCTGGTGTACATAAACAACTGTCATGTTTGCATCTATATCATCAGTAACTGCATTTAAGAAATTCACTGCGTCCGAATTATCTTGTGATGTTTCAGAGAAAGTGATAAGCGCTTTCGAAATGTAAGTTTTTCTTTCAATATAGGTTTGAAAGAAGCTGGCCTTTTTAAACAGCAACAATAACCCTTTAGAGGCAGACTGGAATCCCAGGATTGATAGGCAAAAGGAATGTGCAGTACCTGAACATTTCGTTCATTATTTCCGTTGTACGAGTAAATGGTACGATGCATTTCCTGAACAGAGCCATAAGGAACCTAAAGACAAAAACACTGAGATTTACACTGAGGCATGGCACAGAGACTGCATTGGTGTAACATACTGTCAATACAAATCCTTTCAGATTGGCTAACTAAAATCTTATCTTTATGCTGAATCAAACAAAGTCTTCTACATCTTACTAACTACAGTAAATTATGTAACTCACATGCAGTCAGTTATGTCGAAACTTGCCTGACATGCATCCAGTTATCTGAACTTCACACTTGATTACAAATGAATAAAGCTTTTTTTAAAAGGAACTTTCCCTAGTTGGAACCAGAATGTTTGGAAGAAATGTTTCTCCAGGCCACACAAGAAAATGCAGATCTCTTCTGCTCATTTGCTTCTTCACAAAGTGGGACCTTTGTTAAACTACACCTGCCTTATAAAAACCAAAAGAAGTGCAGATGCTGTAAATCAGAAACAAAAACAGAAGTTGCTGGAAATGCTCATCAGGTCTGGTTGCACCGGTGAAGAGAAATCAGAGTTAACATTTTGGGTTAACATTCCTCAGAACTCGCGTTCTAAGGAAGGGTCACCGGGCCCAAAACATTAACTCTGATTTCTCTCCACAGGTGCTGTCAGACCTGCTGAGCTTTTCCAGCAACTTCTGTTTTTGTTCACAGCCAAACCTTGTTGGTGACAGCCTTCCGAAGACAGAAAAGGCAGCCTCTCAGATTTCTTTCCTCTCCTGCCAGGCATCTAAAGCTGACCTGCACTCGAATCTATGCTTTAAATTCTGTAAACAGACAAACTCCAACTCCAGGTGTCCTCGTGCACCAGTCGCTGAAGGTATGCACGTAGGTGCAGCAGACGGTAAAGAAGGCAAATGGTACGTTGGCCTTCATTGCAAGACGTTTCAAGTACAGGAGTAGGGATGTGTTGTTGCAGTTATGAAGAGCTTTGGTGAGGCCACACCTAGAATATTGTGCGCAGTTTTAGTCTCCTTTTCTGAGGAAGGATGTTCTTGATCTCGAGGTTTACCAGGCTGATTCCTGGGATGGCAGGTCTGATGTATGAGGAGTGACTGACTAGGTTAGGATTGCTTTCGCTGGAGTTCAGATGAATGAGGGATTTCAAGAGATTTATAAACTTCTAACAGGACTAGACAGCATAGATACAGGGAGGACGTTCTCAATGGTGGGTGTGTCCAGAACCAAGGATTACAGTCCGAGGATTCGGGGTAGACAATTTAAGATGGATATAAGGAGACATTTCTTCACCCAGAGGGTGATGAGCCTGTGGAATTCATTACCACAGGAAGTAGTTCATGCCAAAACATTGAATGTATTCAAGGTTAGATATAGCACTTGGGGCGAATGGGATCAAAGGTTATGGGGAGAAAGCAGGATTAGGCTATTGAGTTAGACGATCAGCCATGATTTATTTGTTTATGAGGTAATCAAATCCAACGGACACCAGAGTTTAAATACTAGGTGGGAAAACACAACAGCACTTCATCGGAGGCTGCAGTGATGACGTCACCCAGCGGGGTAATGAAATGTTTTCAAACTCACGAACCACAGGTTAGTCATAGCTGTATTGAATAGTGGAACTAGTAGCGGGGAGGTGATGGCCCAGTGGTATTATCGCTGGACTGTGACTCCAGAGATCCAGATAAAGTTCTGGGGACCTGGGTTCGAATCCTGCCATGGCAGATGATGGAATTTGAATTCAATAAACATCTGGAATTGAGTCTAATGATGACCATGAATTCTTTGTCGATCGTTGGGAAAAACCCATCTGGTTCACTAATCCCCTTTAGGGAAGGAAACCTCCATCCTTACCTGGTCTGGCCTACATGTGACTCCAGACCCACAGCAACGTGGGCGACTCTTTACCACTGTCTGGGCAATTAGGGATGGGCAATAAATGCTGCCTAGCCAGCGATGCCCTCATCCGGTGAATGAATAAGAAAAAAAATAGGCTCAACCGGTCACAGGAGCTACTCCTGCTTGTATCGTCAGCCAAGGAAAAAGTGGCCTTGGGAGGGTGCTGCACTGATTCATCAGAACAGGACTAGAAAAGGTAACCTTAGGATGTTCCCAATGACCAGGGAGTCCAGAATCAGCGATCACAGTCTAAAAATATGGAGTAGGTCAGTTACTACTGAGGTGAGAAGTAATGTCTTCACCAGACAGTGGAATTCTCTGCTACAGAATATTTTAAAGGTGATGTTAGATGTAGTTCTTAGTGCTAAGTGAATCAGAGGGCATGAGAAGAAAGTAGGAACAAGGTACCGAATTGAATGGCAGAGCAAGTTGGAAGGATCGAATGGCTTACTCTAAGTCCGATTTTCTATGTTTCTCTTAAAGACAGCAGATCAAAATGATTATATCAGGAGGCCAGGTTGCATAGAATGGGCTTGTATTCCTTTGGAGAAGTTTAAATTTAATTTCTCCATTCTCCCAAGATGACAAGTGGTATGCAAAGCTGTCAATCAATTTCTATATGCCATGAAGCCACAAAGATCTGGATCTTCTTCAAACTTGCAAAACAAGGTAACATCCACATTATTAGTGATAAATCTTAAATTGAGACTACAACAACAATAATACAGCAAAATCCTGCAAACACGGTAGATCCAAAATAAAAATAGAAAATGTCTGAAATACTCAGCAGAGCAGATAGCCTCTGTGGAGAACAACAAAAGATATGCAGGGTAGATTGATCTTAGTAGGATAATAGGTTGGCACAACATTGTGGACCAAAGAGCCTGTGCTGTTGTATGTTCTAAGATTCAATGACTAAACACCTTTTCTGTAAAAGCATTTCTCCTGATCTCAACCCTAAATGAACAGCCTCTAACTTTTTAACTGTGAACACCTAGCTCTGGATTCCCTGGCCAGGAGAATCATCTTCCCAGCAAATTCTCTTAAGTACATGCTGCAGTGAGACATCCTCTCACTGTTCTTAACACAGAGAAGATAGGCCTAATGTAGACAATCCCTCCCTTTAGATCAATCCCGTCACTTCAGAAATCATTCTGCGTCAAAAGATCAATTCAATGCACTCTCTGTAGGCCAAGCACAGTATTTATTCTCAGAATGGGTCACTGGACCCAAAACGTTAACCCTGATTTTTCCTTCACAGATGCTGCCAAACCTGCTGAACTTTTCCAGCAACTTCTGTTTTTATTCCTGATTTACAGCATCCGCAGTTCTTTCGGTTTTTATCAAACACAGTATTTCTTAATTAAAGGGAAACAAAATTGCATATAGTCCTCCAGGTGTGGGCTCACCCAGCCCCTCTTCAAACGCAGTTAAACCACTGCTAGTACCTGTCAAAGTTCCCCCATCCTAATCCATTTCTGATACCAATCAACGCCCCCAACCTTAACCACTGCTGGAGTAAGTCAATACCCCCAACCTTAACCACTGCTGGCATAAGTCAATGCCCCCAACCTTAACCCCAACCTCTGGTTGTCCAGTTCTGCAGTATTGTGTCCAGTTCTGCTCGCCTCATTACAGGGAAGATGTGGAGGCTGGAAAAGGTGCAGAGGAGATTTACCAGGATGTTGCCTGGAATGGAAGGAAGATCTTATGAGGAAAGGTTGAGACAGCTAGGGCTTTTCTCTTCAGAACGACAAAGGATGAGAGGTGACTTGATAGAGGTGTACAAAATGATCAGAGGTATAGATAGAGTAGACAGCCAGAGACGTTTTCCTAGGGTGGAGGTAGCCATTATGAGGGGACATAGTTTTAAAGTGAGTGGAGGTAGATATCGGGGAGATGTCAAAGGTAGGTTCTTTCCTCAACAGTGTGGAAGGGGCATGGAAAGCATTGCCGGAGAGGGTAGTGAAGTCGGCCTCATTAGGGGCATTTAAGCGGCTATTAGACAAGCATATGGATGATAGTATAGGGTAGGGGTGGAGGTTAGATAGACCTTAGGATTAGGGTAAAAGTTCAGCACAACATCGTGGGCCAAAGGGCCTGTACTGTTCTATGCTCTATTAACCACTGCTGGAGTAAGTCAATACCCCCAACCTTAACCACTGCTGGAATATGTCAATACCCCCAACCTTAACCAATGCTGGAATAAGTCAATATCTGGTCACCACTAGTGTCCCCACTGACTTCATCTGCAGGAAGTGCACCCGACTCCAGCTCCTTGGAAAGCGCATTAGGGAACTGGAGCTGGAGCTGGATGAACTTCGGATCATTCGGGAGGCTGAGGGGGTGATTGAGAGGAGTTACAGGGAGGTAGTCACACCTCAGGTACAGGAAAAAGGTAGATGGGTTACAGTCAGGGGACGGAAAGGGAACAGGCAAACAATGCGGGGATCCCCTGTGGCCGTTCCCCTCAATAACAAGTATACCATTTTGGATACTGTTGGCGGGGACGACTTACCAGGGGCACAGGGTCTGTCCCTGTTGCTCAGAAGGGAAGTGGGGAGAGGAGGAGAGCATTAGTCATTGGGGACTCCATAGTTAGGGGGACAGATAGGAGATTCTGTGGGAACGAGAGAGACACGTGGTTGGTGTGTTGCCTCCCAGGTGCCAAGGTCCATGATGTCTCGGATCGTGTTTTCGGGATCCTTAAGGGGAAGGGGGAGCAGCCCCAAGTCGTGGTCCATATAGGCACCAACGACATAGGTAGGAAAAGGGATGGGAAGTAAGGCAGAAATTCAAGGAGCTAGGGCGGAAGCTTAGAGCTAGAACAAGCAGAGTTGTTATCTCTGGTTTGTTACCCGTGTCACGTGCTAGTGAGGCGAAAATAGGGAGAGAGAGCAGTTGAACACGTGGCTACACGGATGGTGCAGGAGGGAGGAATTCAGATACCTGGATATTTGGGGCTCATTCTGGGGTAGGTGGGACCTCTACAAACAGGATGGTCTACACCTGAACCAGAGGGGTATCAATATCCTGGGGGGGAAATTTGCTAATGCTCTTCGGGAGGGTTTAAACTAATTCAGCAGCGGGGTGGGAACCTGAATTGTAGCTCCAGTGAACAGGAGGTTGAGAGAAGTGAGGTCATGAATAAGGTTTCAAGGTCGCAGGAGTGTACCGGCAGGCAGGAAGGTGGTTTGAAGTGTGTCTACTTCAACACCAGGAGCATCCGGAATAAGGTGGGTGAACTTGCAGCATGGGTTGGTACCTGGGACTTCGATGTTGTGGCCATTTCGGAGACATGGATAGAGCACAGACAGGAATGGTTTTTGCAGGTTTCGGGGTTTAGATGTTTCAGTAAGATCAGGGAAGGTGGTAAAAGAGGGGGAGGTGTGGCATTGTTAGTCAAGGACAGTATTACGGTGGCAGAAAGGACGTTTGATGAGCACTGAGGTAGTATGGGCTAAGGTTAGAAACAGGAAAGGAGAGGTCACCCTGTTGGGAGTTTTCTACAGGCCTCCGAAAAGTTCCAGAGATGTAGAGGAAAGGATTGCAAAGATGATTCTGGATAGGAGCGAAGATAACAGGGTAGTTGCTATGGAGCAACTTTAACTTTCCAAATATTGACTGGAAACGCTATAGTTCGGGTACTTTAGATGGGTCAGTTTTTGTCCAATGTGTGCAGGAGGGTTTCCTGATACAGTATGTAGATGGGCCAACAAGAGGCGAGGCAACATTGGATTTGTACTGGGTAATGAACCAGGCCAGGTGTTAGAATTGGAGGTAGGTGAGCACTTCGGTGATAGTGACCTCAATTCGGTTACGTTTACTTTAGCGATGGAAAGGGATAGGTATACACCGCAGGGCAAGAGTTATAGCTGGGGGAAAGGCAATTAAGAGGCAGTCAGGCAAGATTTAGGATGCATAGGATGGGGAAGGAAACTGCAGGGGCTGGGCACAATTGGAATGTGGAGCTTGTTCAAGGAACAGCTACTGCGTGTCCTTGATAAGTATGTACCTTACAGGCAGGGAGGAAGTTGAATCTCTTGTCAAGAGGAAGAAGGAGGCTTATGTAAAGATGAGGCGTGAAGGCTCAGTTAGGACTCTTGAGAGTTAAAAGCTGGCCAGGAAGGACCTAAAGAGAGAGCTAAGACGAGCCAGGAGAGGACATGAGAAGTCTTTGGAAGGAAGGATCAAGGAAAACCCTAAAGCTTTCTATAGGTATGTCAGGAATAAAAGAATGACTAGAGTAAGATTAGGGCCAGTCAAGGACAGTAATGGGAAGTTGTGCATGGAGTCCGAAGAGATAGGAAAGGCGCTAAATGAATATTTCTCGTCAGTATTCACACATGAAAAAGTCAATGTTGTCGAGGAGAATACTGAGATACAGGCGATTAGACTAGACGGGATTGAGGTTCAAAAGGAGGAGGTGTTAGCAATTCTGGAAAGTGTGAACATAGGTAAGTCCCCTGGGCCGAATGGGATTTATCCTAGGATTCTCTGGGAAGCCAGGGATGAGACTGCAGAGCCTTTGGCTTTGATCTTTTCATTGTCATTGTCTGCAGGAATGGTGCCAGAAGACTGGAGGATAGCAAATGTTGTCCCCTTGTTCAAGAAGGGGAGTAGAGACAACCCTGGTGGTTATAGACCAATGAGCCTTACTTCGGTTGTGGGTGAAGTGTTGGAAAGGATTATGAGAGAGAGGATTTATAATCATCTAGAAAGGAATAATTTGATTAGGAATAGTCAACACGGTTTTGTGAAGGGTAGGTCGTGCCTCACAAACCTTACTGAGTTCTTTGAGAAGGTGACTAAACAGGTGGATGAGGGTAAAGCAGTTGATGTGGTGTATATGGATTTCAGTAAAGCGTTTGATAAGGTTCCTCATGGTAGGCTATTGCAGAAACTATGGAGGCATGGGATTGAGGGTGATTTAGCGGTTTGGATCAGAAATTGGCTAGCTGTAAGAAGACAGAGGGTGGTGCTTGATGAGAAATGTTCCTCCTGGAGTTCAGTTACTAGTGGTGTACCGCAAGGATCTGTTTTGGGGCCACTGCTGTTTGTCATTTTTATAAATGACCTGGATGAGGGCGTAGAAGGATAGGTTAGTAATTTTGTGGATGACACTAAAGTTGGTGGAGTTGTGGATAGTGCGGAAGGATGTCGCAGGTTACAGAGGGACATGGATAAGCTGTAGAGCTGGGTTGAGAGGTGGCAAATGGAGTTTAATGGGGAAAAGTGTGAGGTGACTCACTTTGGAAGGAGTAACAGGAATACAGAGTACTGGGCTAATGGTAAGATTCTTGGTAGTGTGGATGAGCAGAGAGATCTCGGTGTCCGTGTGCATAGATCCCTGAAAGTGGCTACCCAGGTTGATAGGGTTGTGAGGAAGGCTTGCGGTGTGTTAAGTTTTATTGGTAGAGGGATTGAATTTCGGAGCCATGAGGTTATGTTGCAGCTGTACAAAACTCTGGTGTGGCTGCACTTGGAGTATTGCGTACGGTTCTGGTCACCGCATTATAGGAAGGATGTGGAAGCATTGGAAAGGGTGCAGAGGAGATTTACCAGGATGTTGCCTGGTATGGAGGGAGGGTCTTATGACGAAAGGCTGGGGGACTTGAGGCTGTTTTCGTTAGAGAGAAGAAGGTTAAGAGGTGACTTAATAGAGACATACAAGATAATCAGAGGATTGGATAGGGTGGACAGCGAGAGCCTTTTTCCTTGGATGGTGATGGCTAGCACGAGGGGACGTAGCTTTAAATTGAGGGGTGACAGATATAGGACC
>JAHRHZ010000165.1:318607-347816 GCA_024137785.1 Ginglymostoma cirratum
GGCCCGAAACGTCAAGTTTTCCTGCTCCTATGATGCTGCTTGACCTGCTGTGTTCATCCAACCCCATGCTTGTTATCTCGTACCCTCATTCGTGATCCACTGCTGGCACCAGTCAATCCACCAGCTCCTCTCAGCCTAAACTGTTGCTGGCACCAGTCAATCCTTTATCTCCATCCTAATCTACGGCTGGCCCCAGACAAGTCATCACCCCCATCCTAATCTACTGGTGGCACCAGTCACTTCTCCATCTCAGCTCGCAGCCAGAGGGAATTCACAGAATTAGGAGTAGGCCCCAGGCCCCAGGCCTCAGGCCCGGGCCAAAAAAGTACGACAGGCCCGAGGCGCAATGAAGCTGATCGCTGTGTGTGCGTGAGTGTGTGTGAGAGAAAAAGACATTCGCTGTGGACTAATAACATTAGTTATATTAGATTATATAATATAACATTACCAGAGAGTTGAGGAACGACACCAGCCGAATCGATGACCTTCCGCGGCCCTACCCGAGCGGTGGGGGTGGGGCACGTGGGGAGACCGCGCGGCGGTTTTGTTTTTGTTTTTCAGACTGTCCGTTAGCTTCAGGAGTAAATGACAGGGAACTGATCGCCGTCCCACAGTTTCCTCTGTTTTCGCACGGGATCCGAGATGGGGGAGTTGTATACAGAAAGTGACGGGCGGGGGGGGTAGCGGGACGGAAAAACGAGAACGAATAAAGAATATTTTCTCGGAGAGTGGGGAGGGGGCGGCGACAAAAACGGGCAGGCAGTGGGTGTGGCCTGCGGGTGACGTAGGAGGCGGGCGCGGTCTAGCCTGGGCTCGGGCGGGGCTTTGCGTCAACACACGGGGTCTCCTCCCTTTAGCGGCCGTCAATGGTGAGGGTTTCCGCCACGCCCACAGACGGTGGCGCTAAGGCGTAAGGGGGTGGGGTTTCCTTCTCGTGACCGTCATTCCCTCCTACCCCCTTGTCGATTTCTGTGGTGAGTCTGACGGTTCTTTTTCTCCTGACAGGCACCGACGCTTGTTTACTAGCCGTTTTGGAATTGAAAACTGGCAGTGGGTTTTGTTTCTAGTTTTGCTGGGGTGAAGTATTTAAAAAGCAAATTTAATCCTGAGTGACCCTTTAAATGGATCTGGGGTTTCAGGAGCGAGCGAAGTGAGGGCGGAGGTTGCCGGTTGCTAAGGCTCGAGCTGTGTGCAGGTAAGGACTGGGCCCACCCCCTGTCGTTGCAGGTTATTCTGCATTGGGCTTGTGGGAAAAACCCCGGGCTCTAATTGCATGCGATGTGAAGCGAGTTAAGTGGCACACAGCCTCTCTCTGCGGTGCACAGATGTTTTATTTCCCTAATTTGTGGGGTGATGTGTGTAGGTGGAGGGTGGATAGTCGCTTTATTCTGTTGTCGCTGTGGGAGAAAAAAAAAAGGAGCAGCTGCTGGTCTGACATGGTTTCTGCCACCCCCCCACATTTAAACAATGAAATTTACCGTGTTTGCAATTGCAGTTAACGACGTTTCCATTTAAAGGAATCCAAAACGTTGGCCACTTACGTTTTTTTTATTTAATATTTCGTTAAACGCTGTAATTGGCCTCCAATATGGTCGCATCAGATATCTTTCATGCAATGCAAACGAGAGTAAAAGGCTGCTGCTAATCATTTCACAGTAATTGAGATAAAAAGGTACTGCAGATGCTGGAGAATCCGAGATAACAAGCATGGGGCTGGATGAACACAGCAGGTCAAGCAGCATCATAGGAGCAGGAAAACTTGACGTTTCGGGCCTAAACCCTTCATCAGAAAGGTCACAGTAATTGTCGGTTTTTAAAATCTGAAGGTATTTTGAGGCTGAACACATTCTGCTTGAATGCTGGGGAGGAGAGAATTGAGTGCTCATTTAGGACTTATTTGTTCCGGGGAGGAAGGGGCTCTCTGCTCATCATTAGTACCGGCCTTTGCTTTGGAAGCGGTGCATTCAAATCTTCGTAAAATGTAGAGTGTGCCCTTTCGATTGTTCGAGACGTGTGATACCGTAGTTAAGTCAAATATTAATTTACACGCGTTGTGTTTAGCATCTTGTTCGTTTAGTGATTTCTGTTTTGTTTTTGTCCATCGCCTCTTTGAAAAAAGCCGTGAGGCTGGAAAAGCGCAGCCCGAAACGTTGACTTTTCTGCCCCTCGGATGCTGTCTGACCTGAGCTTTTCCAGCTTCTCACCTATAGACTCTGGCTTCCGGCATCTGCAGTCCTTAATGTGTCTCTGTATTAGCCGAATGTTTGCTGCGCGGATTCATCTTGCTATAGGATTGCTCTTTATCGCTGATTTGTAGAATGGGGGACAGTGGATGAAAAACTCGAAATCTAAATTAAAAATGAATGTATACGAGGAGTCAATAACAGGTTGATTGTAATCTACAGGGAAGTGCCGGTAGTAGGAAAGCTTCTTTTGAAGCAGCCCCGTTGAGCTTTGGTTTTAAGCACTTTGTTATTCTCTGCTTAAATTATTTCAGTTTTCTCCTGTTTCTTCTCTTTGCTTGGTGCCCTCATTCAAGCAGTTGTCTCGGACTAATGTAACAGATTTAAGTCCAAAGTCCATATAAATGAATATTAAACTAAATTTTCAAAGGTACCTCGGATGCCTTTATCAAACATTATCATGACGGGAAAATGAGACCAAATGAATGGAATATGTAAATACATTTCTCACGTGTCAATGAGCAGTTACCCCCCCCCACCCTCCCTCCGTCATCAAATAAGCCTCATTAACATCCTCAGCAACTGAACTCCTTTCACAGATCCCCCTCCTCCCATAATCTTTCTACATTGCTCCTCAGTCCTCCTCTGTTGTCTGGCCATTCAAAAACTTTTCACCCCCTCATGATCCCTGATATCTCATTCCTGCCTGTAAACCTACCCTATCCCAGCCACCCTTCAATTGAACAGGCTGTGGCTGGGAAACTGAGTCCAAACTGTTGATGGCTCTTGAGAGATAAGTATAATATTTCCACTGAAGCGTACAAAAATTTTAGTGCTGTGTGCAGAGGAAGTTAAAGTCAGTGAGTGGCTATCACTTTTAGAATTATAATGAGAGAGAGATTAGCTGATCTCTCTTTATTGAAGTATATTCTCATGGACTGATTGCGAAATGTAATGTGATGCAGAAATCAGTATGAAAGAGAAGTGAGTAAATATTTTGAAACAAAAGATGCAAAATTTTTGCAAGAGAATGGGATTGTTGTGGCTGAGATGTGACGCAAACATGATAGGTTATATCACCTCTTTCTAATCTGTAAATCTTGATGGTTTATGGTCCAATCCCAAGGCTGCAATAATGAAATTGGAAATTTGTGTTCTCATGATCTTATATAGGCCTGATTCTGAATGAGCAGAACAGTCCTTCGAGTCATGTTTTCCCTTTGGATACGGACTTTGTATAAAATGTGCAAGAGCTTTGTTATGCATGTTTAATTTATTTTAAATAGTGGTATCATATTTAGCACTCTATTTTCTAGAGTTTTGCTTGACATGTTGCTTAATGTTTAAGTACACCTGTTCAAAGATGCCTTTTCATATGAAAACTATTTTAACAATTATAATTTCAGTTTAAAACTTGAATTTTTAAATGAATCCATGCTACAGTATATTTGAATGCTTAATGATGGAAAGGTATGTAAGGAAATTGTAAAGACCATAGATGCTGGAAGCCAGGGTCCATAAGCACCCTAGAGAAAAGACCTTTGCTATTCACTTTATGCCCCTCATGATTTTATAAACCTCCATTAAAAAGGTCACCCTTCAACTTGCAGTCTCGACCTACAATCTTATGCTAATGAGCCACAATCAGGTAATCTCCTTAGATAGTCAATAAAACGTGGAGCCAGACAAGCACGATCGTTTAGAAGGTGTCCGAGGAGCAGGAAAGTCGATGTTTCAGGTTGAACCTCCTTGTCAGGGCTGGGGAGGAGGAGAGCCCTGAAATGGAGGGAGGGGTTGGGGCTCAGGAAAGGTAGGTGGGATGGTGATAGATGGATGCAGCTAAGGGATTATAATTGGTCAGTCGGAAGGGTGGAGCAGATAGGTGAGTAGGAAGATTGACAGATCAGGCACATGGGAATCCGTTTGGGGTGGAGGGATTTTGAAGCTGGCAATGTCAATATTCAGGCCCTTGTGCTGTAAGCTCCCGAGGCATAACATCAGGTGCTGTTCCTCCCAGTTTACGTTTGGCCTAACTCTGACAGTGGAGGAGGCCAAGGATGGGCATGTCACCAGGGGAGTGGGATGGGGAATTAACATGGATGGCAACTGAAGATAGAGTTGTCAGCCCGTATTTAATCCCCCCCTCCTGCTCCCCTGATGACATGTCCATCCTTGGCCTTGGCCCAAGGGCCTGAGTAGTGACTTTGCCAGCCTGACCTGTCCATCTTCCTACTCACCTATCCGCTCCACCCTTCTGACTGAACAATCATTATAATCCCTTAGCTGCCTCCATCTATCGCCATCCCACCTACCTTTCCTGAGCCCCAACCCCTCCCTCCATTTCAGGGCTCTCCTCCTCCTCCCCAGCCCTGACAAGGAGTTTCAGCCTGAAACATTGACTTTCCTGCTCCTCGGATGCTTTCTGAACAGTTGTTTGTCTGGGTCTACATGTTGACTATGTAAGGAGACTACCTGATTGTGGCTCATTGGCTATCTAGGCCTACTATCTTATGCAAGTTGAACGGTGACCTTTTTATGGAGATATATAGAATTATCACATAAAGTGAATAGCAAAGTTCTTTTCTCTAGGATGGGGGCAGTTCAAAACTAGAACACTCTCCTTTTAAGGTAAGAGGAGAAAGATTTATAAAGGACCTGCAAGGTAACTTTTTCAGAGAATGGTTTGGTTTGTATGTGGAATGAACTGCCAGAGAAAGTGGTAGATGCAGGTACAGATACAATGTTTTAAAAGATGTTTTGGATAGGCACATGAATAGGGAAAGGTTTAGAGGGACATAGGCCAAACGCAGGCAAGTGGGACTAGTTTAGTTTGTGAAACTTTGGTGTGTACAAGTTGGACTGAAGGGTCTATTTTCATGCTGTGACTATAATTGCATATAATCTGAAAGGAATTGCAGTGGTGTTTAATCTACCATCCTCTAGCATCTGGGAAACTACAGCATCAGATTTTAGCTTGGGGCTTCACAAAAGATGGGTTGTCACTCCACTGGGGGCCAACAGGTGAGATCATGGAGTCTGTGTGGAAATGGGACTGGCTTTGGAGTGTTGGGGAAAACCCTCCAAAGGCTCAATTTTTTTGGTAGGTGTGGCCTAATGAATTGCTGGCTGAGGCCCAATTAGGGCTACAAAAATCTGAAATATAACTTTCTTGAGAAACACTGCCTTTCATCAAATCCCAACCCTGTGTTAAATTTTGGTGTTCTCATTCCTGCTGATCAAGAAATAAAACCTCATCTACTGAACATTGCTTAAGGCACAGTCTGTCCCATCTCAGACACTTGGGTCAAATACTGTTGGAGGCAATAAAATGGTGTCACACTGGGGTAAATATTTTTGGGGAAATATTGTTCTAAGTATCAGTATGAAATGCCAAGTCTGAATCACTGCTAGTATCCGTTCCTCACTCCAAAGGGAGGCAGGAGGCATGTCAGCCTACAATGTTGCCATTATCCTCCTAAAATGTCTTTTTCTGGTCAATACAGCAAACACCACATATATGAATTTTTCCCTTGGGGCCACTGTCAAGCAAGTGTACTCAGTAAAACATAGGTGAAAAAGAATAGAGCATGAGGTGATTTTCAAAATGGGCACTAAATGGGTGAAGACTTGTTAATATTTTCTTCGGGTGTAAAATTGCATTTGGGGAGGACAGAACTTTAACACTGTATTCTACTAGAGCTGAAATAAGGATATGATGGAACATGTGATTTTTGTATATTGTGAGCAGCTGCTTTGAGCAGTAGGGATGCAATTAATGAAATAACTATGTAGATGTTCTTTTATTTACAATGTAAAGAAACAGGTACTTGTACTGACCAAAGGGGAGCAGTTTTATTTCCAAGACCAGATTCGTGGAATGAACAGTTCCTGTCCTTTCCCAGTGTATATTCCCTCTGATTGTTAAAACACGTTTTAACAAAATGTAACTGACCAGATGCTGTGGATATTGTTTGTAATGGAGATTTGTTGATGGTACCTACTTCCACTGCAACTGCACACAACTTTTACTACTGTATCATCATAAGTAGATTGTATAGTTAAATTTGGGCTCCCTTGTAACTTGATTACAGATGGGAAAATACACAGCCAGTTGAGCTTGTTCTGCCATTGAGTGACACTGGCAGATCTGTAATCTAACTCCATGAGCTCTCCTTTGCCCCTTTTTTGCTTTTTTTTTAAAAAGCATGTTGCATAACTACAGAGTTAGCATCTGCAGTTTTTGCTGGAGTCAATAACGCAGTGTGGAGCTGGAGGAGCACAGCAGGCCAGGCAGCATCAGAGGAGCAGGGAAGTTGATGTTTTGGGTCGGGACCCTTTTTTTCTGAAGAAGAGTCCTGAACTGAAGCGTCAACTTTCCTGCTGCCTGGCCTGCTATGTTCCTCCAGCTCCACACTGTTATCTGTTGCATAATTGCAAACTTATGTAACAAAGCAATTTCAGTAATTTTTAACCGTTTGGATGTAGTATAGTTAAGCAATTTTTCAGTTAAATATGGAATCTGGTTTTGTGCAACAAGATTCCAGACATAAGAATAATTTATTTTTGAATGGCATTGTTGGAGTAGTTTTGGCCTGGGCACTTTGTAAACTTCCTAATTTCTTAAAAGTGCTTTGTAGTTGAGACAGATATGGTTCACCATATAAAAATACCAGCATCTTTATCGCTCCCTGTGACAATGGTAGAATTTTAACCTCTAACTTCTGGTATGGATTTGAAGCTGCAATTTTTTAACTGAAGTAAATGTGCAACAACTGAGCCATGTTGACACTATTGTTCACTCTGAGGGGTCTGGAACAGCAGAAGATTATTGATTCTCACAATGCTGCCAATACCAGCTCACTGCTGTTCCTTGTGTGGACTTGCTTATTATTCGGACTGAGGCTTCCTTTTATGATGCACTGAAAGTGAACAAATGTATTGTATTCACTGTAGTTCATCACTAGCCTGCTGTCTGGACTGTATTAGCTTAATACTTTGTTCTTTTTGCTTAATAAAATTGATACTGGGAGTAAGCACTTTTTGTGTTCTCACTTTGTACCGTACTGTATTTGTTAGGTACAATGTAAAGGAGTATTGTTCAGTGGTTTTGTGTAGTGGAAATTCCAATGTGCGAAAGCTGTGAATGACCTGTGAAGTAACTGTGCCCTTTGACTTTCTCTAGTTAAATTGGCCATTGGTGTTAACATGCCTACTGTTGTTCTGAGGGTCAGTTAGCCCAGTTGGCTGGATTTGCAAGGCTGAGTGGCGCCAACAGTGTGGAATCAATCTTCATACTAGCTGAGGTCAGTATGGAGGTCCCACCTTCTCAATCTCTTCCCTCGCCTGAGGCGTGGAGACCTCAGTTTGAATTCAACGTCAGCCATCTCTTAGAGTGGGGCTATGGTGACTTAACTTTTTAACTGTTCATTCACCTGAGCCTTCAAACATAATAACTAGCCTAATGAGTGCTGGGTACTTTTGCTTTTAATGTTCTTTAATTGGATAACCTCACCTTGTTTCTCCCCTACTTACCTCCCCTTCATTTCTACTTGATTCCAAGTTGCTGAAAACAAATGCTGGACATCTGTGGGTCAGAGAACAAGCTAACGTGTCGAGTCTAGATGAACTTCAGAGCTGAAGTGTGGAGAGGGCAGCATTTATGCTATAGTTTAGGTGGGGGGTGGTGGGCACAGGGTGCTAGTGGAGAAAAGATTGTTAATAGTTCAGATTAAGGGATCAAAATGTGAGCATGGCAGAAAAATGGTGTCTCTCCTACCAGACTCGAAAGCACAGTAATTGTGATGGGGGAGGGGAGAACGCTAAAAGGAAGAAATGGTTTACGATCTGAAGGTGTTAAGCTCCATATTTAGTCCAGAAGACTGGGAAGTGCCTTGTCTGAAGATGAGATGTTGTTCTTCCCATTTGTGCTGTGATTCATTGCAGCATGCCGAGCCCTGACAAGCAGGCATGCCAGCAGGACGCTGTGTTAAAATGACTGGCTACAGGGAGGTTGGGATACTGTTTGCGCGCAGACAGGAGGTGTTCTGCAAAACGGATACCCAGTCTGCATTTGCTTTCTCCAATGTAGAGTAGACCACATTGTGTGCAGCAAATACAATACACAAGATTGAAGGAGGTACAGCTGAAATGCTGCTTCACCCAGAAAGACTGTGAACGTAAGAACTAGGAGCAGGAGTAGGCCATCCGGCCCCTCGAGCCTGCCCCGCCATTTAATAAGATCATGGCTGATCTTTTTTGAGACTCAGCTCCACTTACCCGCCCACTCACCATAACCCTTAATTCTTTTACTATTCAAAAATTTATCTAGTCTTGCCTTAAAAACATTCAGCGAGGTAACTGGGCAGGGAATTCCACAGATTCACAACCCTTTGGGTGAAGTTCCTCCTGACCTCAGTCCTACATCTGCTTCCCTTTATTTTGAGGCGATGCCCTCTAGTCCTAGTTTCACCTGCTAGCAGAAACAGCCTCCCTGCCTCCACCTTATCTATTCCCTTCATAATCTCCCCTCATTCTTCTGAATTCCAATGAGTATAATCCCAGTCTACTCAGTCTGTCCTCATAATCCAACCCTCTCAACTCTGGAATCAAACGAGTGAATCTCCTCTGCACCCCCTCCAGTGCTAATATATCTCTTCTCAAGTAAGGAGACCAAAACTGCACACAGTACTCCAGGAGTGGCCTCACCAGGGCCCTATACAGCTGCAGCATAGCCTCTGTTTTTAAAACTCCATCCCTCTAGCAATAGCAGACAAAATTCCAGGCCCTTGGTGAGCAGGGAAGAGATGAATGGGTGGGTATTGCACCTTCTACGGTTACACGGGAAGGTGCTGTGGTGTTGATGGTTGTGGAGTGGACTAGGGTGTCCCGGAGGGAACAGTCCCTGCGAAATGCAGCCATGGGGAGTGAGGCCTTTTTTCTCTCAGATTAAGTTACTCAATTTTCTTTGTATTTAGTCAATACACTACCCCATTTCCACTTCGTTCTTGCTCGCCAGCTTACTGTGACTCAGTGGAAAGCGTGTTTCTCTTGGCGTCAGATTATGGGTTAAACTTCCACTGCCCAGACATGAGCACCAAATCTCAACTGACACTTCAACGAGTGCTGAACTGCTGGAAGTGCTTTCTTTCAAATGAGTAATATAAACAAGGATCTGTCTGTGCCTCAATTGAAAAGCAGAAAGCACAGCAGGTGCTGGAAAGTCTCCAGCACGTCTGGCAGCATCTGTGGACAGCAATCGGAGTTAACATTGAGTCCAGTGTGAGGTTCTGAACTTCTGAAGAAGGGTTACTGGGCCTGAAACGTTAACTCTGCTTTCTCTCCACAGATGTTGCCAAACCAGAGATTTTCCAGTAATTTGTTTTTTTTTGTTTCATTATTCCAAGTAGATGAGGAGAGTTCTCTCCATTCTTCACCGTTTTTTTATTCCTCACCATCATGTAAAGAAGATTACACGATCATTAAATTCCTGTTTTTAAGAGCTTATTGTGTTAATTCAATGTAAGAAACATAGCACTATCAGTGACTATATTTTGAAAATGCTGTATTCTTTTTATAGTGCTTTAGGAAATCTTGTGCCTGTGAAAGGCATTTTATTAAATTTCTTTACAGTGGTCCCTTCATTTAAACTTTCTACATTTGCGGCCATCTCAAGATATTCCTATCGCACATTATCTGTAGTCCTATGGTTTAGATCGTAGACCAGTTCATCCCCAACCACAATGTCTCTCAGGACTGATATACCCCCCTCAACTTCCGTTCAGCAAGATTTCTGGAGCAAATGCTCTTTACTCGTGTCATCTACAGTTGCACGTTCAAACCTGCAATATCTTGAGTCTAGCCTTCCATCTATCGTTCAACATCTGTACTCGTTGATCAGCTCAGTCACCCCACTCCATCAATGTCCTTGTATCATGTAAAACCTTTGCCTGCTGTCCCACTGCTTTTTCCGCTCCTAATAATTGTACTAACCTGACCTCAGTTTGGAGTTTATGTAAGAGTAACAGGTTCTTGGACTCCTTTGCCACGAAGATTGTACTCGCTGTACAGCTGCCATTGCTGCTAACCCTGTTTTTTTTCATCTTTTTTCCAGTGCCTTTCATTTTCTATTTTTATCTTCATATTTCCTAATCTGCTCTTGCCTGCATGGTGTACCTCCTGCTGAATTTTCTCAAAATCTGAGGATGTAGTTTCCTTCCTGGCTTTAATGTTACCTAACATTGTATTTTGTTCTCTTTCCCCGGATATTGTCTTGACCCTTTCAAAGCTCTTCCCAAATGCCCAAAAAACCTAGCCCGCAAGGTCAGACAAAGTACTAGAGGATATTCAATCTACAAGCACCCTTTCCTCTTTAATGAGTGCATTACCCCAAATACATATCTACCTTTACAGTTTGTAATTACAACAAATGCTATCTCATTGAACTCGTTATTCAGGGAGCCAGGCTAAAGCTGTGGGGACATGGGATCAAATTCCAATACAGCAGCTGGTGGCATTTTTAAACTAATAGATCTGGAATATGAAGCTAGTATCAATTAGTTAATGGTGGCTATGAAACTGTGGCAGTAGCTGGGTCTTCTGGGCAATTAGGGATGATGTACAATAAATGCTGGCACAGCCAGTTACATGACAATCCCATGAATTAAACTGCTGTTGTAAAAAGCCATTTGGTTTGCTAATACCTTTTTGGGTAAGGAAATGGTTATTCTTATTGCCTACATATGACACCAGACTCGCAGTAAAAGAAAAAGCCACAGCCTTATGTTGACCTAAAGTCACATGATATCCTGTTAGATTGACCACAGTACTACCTTTGCTCATCCTTACAGATACTAATATAGCCATTAAGTCATTAGCTCTATCATCCTGCTGAAGTGCCTTTCCTTGTTGAAGCATGTACGTGGTGTTACTAAATGGGCATAACTGCTCAGAGCCTTGAACCCTAACCAAAAAACTCATTGAGGCATAGCAAACAAGAGTGTTCAACTGCATGCAATAAGAGAGCCTTCGGAACTAATTCCTATTGAGTAAGAGGAAATTGGAAGGATGGATATCGCTAGACTATAAATCCAGCAACCTAGATATGTTCTGGCGACCCAACTTCAAATCCTGCATGGCAGATGGTGAAACTTCAATAGAAGAGAATCAAATTGAGTCTAATGACGGTCATGAAACTGTTGTCAGTTTTTTAAAAAATCTGGTTCATTAATGCCTTTCAGGAAAGGTAAATACCTTCCTTGCCTTGTCCGGGGTATGTGTGAATCCAGACACAGCCATGTAGTTGATTCTTAACTGCCTTCTAGGCAATTAAGGATGGACAGTAAATGCTGGCACAGCCAGTGACGTGACAACTTGAAGTTGTCATGGCAGGAGATGTTGACTGGCTTGGCACCTGAAGGTTTTGCATTTGATATTTAAGCACAGAATAAGGCTAAAGTTAAAACAACAGCATTTAGTGCCAGTTTGTACCGTATTTTGGTTAACTGAAATTTGTGGAAGACTGATGATGCAAGGTTTGTGAAGATGGCATCAGAAGAGGTGAATCTGGAGATAGCAGTGACAAATGTCAGCAGACTGCCTGCCTCTGTCTGTCTGTTACGTGAGCAGATCAGCATGGTCAAACAGAATGCCAAAGTTGCAGAACCTGCTGAGAGATAGTGGTTAGAAATGAATTGACTGGATATTTGACAAACCATCTCGGCAGGGTTTGAAAAGTACAGTGGTGGAAATAGATTGGTCAGTATTGCGGTTTCTGACTTGCACTGAGAACAGAATGGAATCTTTACAGGAAGCAGGGTGTGAGTATGTATAGTCCAGTTAGCCGTAGGAGTCGGTGGATATGTAGTGGCCATTTTATCACCAGAAACGGAAGCAGACGTTGAGGAAAGGAAGAGTCAGAGATTAGACCAGGTGAAAGTGAGGGCAAGGTGGAATTTGGAAGCAAAAAAAACCGACAAACTTTTCCCATTCCAGATGAGAGGGGGAAGCAATGACATCAAAGTAATCGGAGAAAGAGCTGTGCGTGGGGACTGGAAAGGGACGTACTCCATGAGACAGGCACAACTGGGACCCATGTGCATATCCATGGCCACTCCAGTATCGCAAATGCTGCAAGTCAGAAACAGCAGTTCTTTTTGGTTTTTATTTTGTATTTAACTCACTGACACATCCCTTCTCTGTGTTCCTGCCTTGAAGTCAGAGGAGAGCAGAACCTGAAGAAAATGAGAAGTTGCTGAGGGTGAGGACGAGCTTGGCCAAGTGGAGGAGGATGACGGTTGGAGGAGACAGTTCAGGCCTTTGCTCCAGGAAGAAAGAGTCCCAAGACCATCCGGGTGGAGGGGTGGATGTCTGTGGTAAAGAGGCAGTGGCTGCGGCCTGCAAACTGAAAATTCTGAAACTGGTGTAAAGCATCAGAGGAATTGGGGATTTAAGTGGGCAGGTACTGGATAAGGGGAGAAAAGACCAAGTCAAGATAGGAAGAGATGGTTCTGGAGGGCAGGAGCCGGCAGAAACAAGACTGCCCAGGCAGACCCATTTTTTGGGGGTTTTCAGGAGGCAGAAGCAAGCTGCATGCCGCTGGGGGACTACTAGACTGGAGACAAGGGGGAAATTGCCAGATGAAATGAGTTCAGTGACTCTAGTTGATACAATGGCCTGAGATTCTGTGGTGGGATCATGGTCCAGGAGGAGATAGGTGGTATCTGAGAGCTGACGCTCAGCGTCTACAACATAAAGGTCAGTACGCCAGACCAAAACAACAACACCCTTATCAACAGGCTTGGATCTAAGCACATGGAGTGCAGTCAGTTGAGAGAGAGAGACAGATTGGATTGGGTGAGGACGGTAGAGAAATCGAGGTGACCAATATCATGTTGACTCTCAACGAACAGATAAAGTGCAGGTGGAAGGCCAGAGGGAGGGGTCCAGGTGGAGGGAGTGTGTTGGAGCTGCGTAAAGGGGTCTTTGGGATGGGAAAGAGGATTCATGTCCAAAGAGATGAGCGTGGAGGCAAAGACTTGTCTGAAATTTATTAAGAGGGTGGATGCAGAGGAATGAAACAGATCTTTGAGTACTGAATGTTCAGCAGAGAGCGGAAAGTTAGAAGGAATGGTGAATACCCAACAGGTGGTTGGGGGAGGGGTGGAGTCAGAAGGAAGGGTAGTGGAGGAAGGTTTCAGAGGGCTAGGCGTATCTCAGTTGCATCTTGCATCCTTTGCCTGAAAGGAAAGAAGAAAAAAAAGCTTCTTGGTAGTATGGCGAATGAGCTGGAACTGCAGCATGGCGTGATGCGATGCTGTTGGAGAGAAAGGCAGTGTGCATAAGATGCTACGTGGTGCCGAGTGTGAATCTCGGGATGTAGCATGGGTAGCTGTCTGTGGAACATTAAACATCAGAGATACCCGTGATCCTGGATGGATTCAAAGGGAGAGTGATGAAAATTGAATTGGAATCCACATGGGGTGAGTCTGAGCCAGAAGCAGCCATTGAAGAATATGATATGGTTGTGGAAGCCAGGTTTTAGCAAATACTTGGTCAAATACCAGGAGCAACAGTGAAACTAATGTCGGCGGACAAGAAAAAAACAAATCCCAGAGAGGAACAGAACTTCAAGGCGGGAATACCGAAGGGATGTGTCAGTGAGTTAAATACGAAATAAAAACCAAAAACCTGCAGATGCTGCAAGTCAGAAACGGCAACACTGGAGTGGCCATGGGTATGCACGTGGGTCCCGGTTATGCCTGTCACCATGGGGTATGTCCTTTTCCAGCCCCCATGCACAGCTCTTTTCCCCCCCCCCCCCCATTACATTGATATTGCTTCCTTCTCTCATCCAGAATGGGAAAGTTTGCTGGGTTTTTTTGTTTTCAAATTCCACCCTACCCTCATTTTCACCTGGTCTACCTCTGACTCTTCCTTTTCCTCAACATCTGTTTCCATTTGAGGATAAAATGGCCTTTCATAGCCACTAATGTCCACCAACTCGCACTTCTACCTGGACAATACATCCCCGCACCCTGCTTCCTGTAAAGATTCCATTCTGTTCTCCAGTTCCTCCGTCTCCGTTGCATATGTTCCGATGAGGACAACTTTGACATGGGAGCCTGTGAAATGTCCACCTTCCTCAACTGAGGATTCCCCAGCTTCGTTGCTGACAAGGCTGTCAACCACATCTGACCCATCTCCTGCACTTCTGCCCTCACCCCTCTTTCTTCCCTCCCACAACAATGATAGGGTATCATTGTGGATGCCAGTATCCACATCCAGAAGATCATAAGCTGCCACTTCCACCACCTTCAGCGAGATACTACTTCCCATACTCTAGTCTACTGCATTCGCCTTTCACAATATGGTCTCCTGTACATGGGGGAAACGAAGTGTAGACTGAGTGACCACTTTGCAGAACACCTATGTTCTGCCTGCAAAAATGACCCTGTGCTTCCAGTTGCCTGCCACTTGAACACACCACTCTGTTCCCTGGTCAACATCTGTCTGAGGCTTGCTGCAGTGCTCCAGCAAAGCTCAGTGCAAGCTGGAAGAGCACCTAATTTTCCACTTGGGGACCCTGCAGCCCTCTGGACCCGATATCAAGTTCAATAATTTTAGAGCCTGAACTCACCCATGTCCTAGGCCTAATGTGTGCCAAGTAACATTTACCAATTGTTGCCACTAACGGTCTCCATTGACAACTATTCACTCCTAGCCAGATCATTATCCACTCCTCTGTCCACTTTGTTGCTCTCTCTCTCGCGCTCGCTCCCTTTTTTTGGAAGGCGCTCTCTCCACCTATCGCTTACTCCTGAACCCCACTCTTCCCCCCCTTCTTCCCCCCCTTCTGGTCTTCTCTCTTCTCCCCCCCCCCAAACCCAGTCTTCTACATAAACCAAACATTTTCCCAGCTAACATCAGTACTGAGGACGGTTCACTGGACCTGAAAGATTAACTGATTTCTCTTCACAGATACTGCCAGACCTGCTGACCTTTTCCAGCAACTTCTGTTTTTGTTCCTGATTTATGGCTTCTACAGTTCTGTTTTTAAAAGAAAAAACCAAAAAGAATCTTGTTGGAAGATGGATATGGTTGATCATTGACCATGTTGTATGGCCACACTGACATAATGTTTTAAGTTATGGAGATTGGGTGACTACTACTTTTGTAAGGTTGCGTAAGTTGAGGTTAATATAAAAGCTAATGCAAGTTCTATGGCAGGTAGAATTAGGTATAAAGACACCTCAACACAAACGTTTAATAATTTTGTAGTTACTTTAATGTTTGAACACAGCCTGATCATTAAGCGCTCTTTTAAAACAAAATACATAAAAATAGATGTTTTGTAGCAAGTTAAACAGTAAACTTGTCCATTTGTGCAAGTATCTGCCTAGTATTATCTTGTGCTGAACTGAAATGTTTGCAGCTAGATCATCTTTGTCCTTGAGCTGAGTTTCCAAGCTTCTCCGCTCCATTACACAATCTACCAATGTCTGCTTCTGCTTTTCACTTCTCCTGTGCCATTGTCATCCTGGACATTTTGGTTTTTTGGAGAGCTTACTTGTCTCAATAAGTTAATGGTCCCTCTCCTAATAGCTATGGTTGATCTTGAAGCTCCCCCAGGCTTACTACCAGATTCGAACAAATGTTATTTGTCTCCCTTATTCAGAGTCTCAAAGTTATGGAATTGTTCTCTTCCCAGGTAGTTGAGTTACCAATAAATGAATAACATACATGCTATATTAAGGGAAATGTAAATATAATGTTCCATTGTGCGTCACAGGAGTGTTATCAGACTAACATACGGCATCACCGTACAGAACTAAAACTTTTCAAGAACATATTAATGGAGGAGTGGGAAGTGGAGAATTATAGGTAGGTAATTCAAGGGTTTAGGATCTTGAATCATAGACCAGCTACAGCATAGAAACTGTAGGCAGCACAGACATCAGTACAGCAGTTAACATCAGGGGTATCCTAGAGGCCAGAATTATATAATGCGTTGATATAGATTTTTAAAGTCTGGCCTAGAATGTGTGTAGCTGTGTAGAATGCCTTCATGGGAATAAGGAGGCACAATAGGTATCTTGTTAATGGAAAAACTGTAAACTGTCAAGGTGTCATACTGCACCACTCCAACTGACAGCCAGCTAGATGCTTTACTTTAAATATTTTTATTCTCATTCCTCCAAGTTATGTCATGATTTAAGCAAACAGATTTTTAAAAAATTAGTAATAGCTTGAAATTGTTGAGTAATTACTGTACTCTGCTAAAGATATGAACTGTTTAAAGTGAATATAGCCATCACCTCTTTGGTTGATGTGATCAGTTGTATCTTCAGTTGTGCTGAAATACAAAAACATGACACCTCATCAAGAGAAACTTCTTACCTTCAGCCTTCTGAATACTTGTTGATATGATTTATTGATAGTTTTAATACATAATAACTTGTGTAGTTGCATGCTCAGCCAGTTTCTGCACTGAGAACCCGCAACCAGTAATGCAGTTAATGTCCAGTGAATGCTGACAAGGGTGTGAAGAAAACTTGCTGCCTAGTGCCTTGAGATCACACGCATCCACCTGAGATGGTGACAGGTTTTCAATTTCATATCCCACCTGAAAGAGTTGTATGGCATTGCCTCAAGCGCACTGGAGCGTGATGCTTGCCTCTGTACTTACGGTTCTGGGGTGGGATTTGAATCCACAATCTTCTAACCTAGAGGTGAAAATGCTACCCGCTGACCTGCAACTTAAACAGATTCCTCTGACAATGCAAATCGCAGACTTAGTACTGAACACAGTGACTTAAATGTTAGCCATGGCTCAATACCCGTAATCTTCTGAGTGAGGAGATTATGGGTTCAAGATCCACTGCACATGCTTAAGCATGTAACTTAGTGGTGTTCCAGTGCAATGCTGAGAAGGTATCTTCAGCTGCTTCATCAATGACCTTCCCTACAACATGAGGTCAAAAGTGGGAATGTTCACCGGTTGCACTGTTTTGGTATCATTTAGAACTCTTCAGGTACTAAAGCAGTCCATATTCAAATGCAACAAGATCTGGACAATATCCGGACTTGGTCTAACAAGTGGCAAGCAACATTTTCACCATGCAAATGCTATTCAATGACCATGTTTAATAAAAGACATTGTAACCATCATTTCTTGACATTCAGTGCCGTTACTGTCACAGTATTGCCCACTGTCAACATCCTGGGGAGATTACCATTAAACAGAAAATTAACTGGACTCGCCACGTAAACACAGTGGCTGCAATTGCTGATCAGAAGCTAGGAGTATTGCGCAAGTAAATTTCCCCCCCAGACTTAACAAAGCTTGTACACCATCTACAAGGCACAAGTCAGGAGTGTGATGGAGTACTTGCCATTTGCTTGGATGAGTGCAACTCCAACAACATTCAAGAAGCTTGACACCGTCCAGGACAAACCAGCCCACATCCACAAGTATTCATTGCCACCACCCCACACGCTCAGTAGCAGCAGTGTGTACTATCCACAAGATATACTGAGAAACTTAACTTAGACAGCACTTCCAAGAATCACATCAACTTCAACATGGAAGAATAGGGGCAGGAGATGTATTGGAACACCGCCAGTTGCAAGAGCATCTCCAAGCAACTCACCATCCTGACTTGGAAATATTGCAGTTTCTTCACTGTCACTGTGTAAAATTCCTGGAATTTGCTCCCTTGGGGCATTGTGGGTTAACCAACAGCATGTGGACTGCAGTGGTTCAAGAAAGGCAGCTCACCACCGGCTTCTCGGGGGCAGCTAGGGACAAGTAGTAATTGCTGGCCAGCCAGTGGTGTCCATGTCCCATGAATGGATAAAAAGGGGTGCCCCTGAGGTTCTGTTTATCCTCTTAAATGGGTATAAAATGTCCAGCGCTTTTTAATTTGTGGATGTGGGCATCACTAGCTAGGCAAGCATTTTACTAGCAATTTCTAGTTGGCATTGAGAAGGTGCTAGTAAGTTTCCTACTTGAAGCACTGAACTTTGAAAGTGGTGATATTGTCAATCACTAAGGAACTAGCAGGCATGTTGAATAATTACTTTTGCCTCCGTATTTACCGCAGGAAAGGAGTATAGCTTGCTAGAAATTCCAAGGAAATTAATAGTGGATTAGAGACAGGGACTGAATAAACTTTGCTTTATTTACATTGAGGAAACTAATAGAATTGGAGAGTGACAAATCCCCAGACCTGAAGATTTGCAACTGATAATTTTAAAGTAGGGGAACATGTAAATGCCTTAACTATAATCTTTCAGATTTCCCTTGAGTTATCTGCCTGGATTAGAAAATTGCACATGTCACTCTTCTTCAGAAGGGCTAAAGTGGTAATTACAGACCAGTTAACATTATATGTGGTGAAATTGTTGGCATCTATAATCAGGGATGGGGTAACTAAACATCTCAAATGATCAATAAATCAAAGCAAGCCAGCATGGATTCATGACCAGTAGGTCAAATCTGACAAACCTCATTGAATTTTTTTTGAAGAGGTGACTACGGTAGTTGATGGGAATGTCTACACAAGTTGTGCAACTTTCCAGTGGGCTTGAAATGGACATCTGTTTCTGGGTGGTTGCCCGAGATGGAGAGGTCCAGGAAGGAGAGAGAAGTGTTGGAGATGGTCCAGGAGCCTAGAAACAGATGTCCATTTCAAGCCCACTAACTCCCACAGCTACCTGGAATACACCTCCTCCCACCCTCCTGCAAAAATGCCATCCCCTATCCCCTATTCCCAATTCCTTCGCCTCCACCGCATCTGCTCCCAGGATGAGACATTCCACTCCCGTACATCTCAAATGTCCTCATTCTTCAAGGACTGCAACCTCCCCACCCCCCCCACAGTGGTCGAGAACGCCCTCGACTGTGTCTCCCGCATTTCCCGGAACACATCCCTCACGCCCCGTCCCCGCAATAATAACCCAAAAAGAATCCCCCTCGTCCTCACATACCACCCCACCAACCTCCGGATCCAACGCATCATCCTCCGACACTTCCGCCATCTGCAATCAGACCCCACCACCAAAGAAATTTTTCCCTCCCCACCCTTCTCTGCCTTCCGGAGGGACCACTCCCTCCGCGACTCCCTTGTCCGCTCCACACTCCCCTCCAGCCCCACCACACCCGGCACTTTTCCCTGCAACTGCAGGAAGTGCTACACCTGCCCCCACACCACCTCCCTCACCCCAATCCCAGGCCCCAAGAAGACTTTCCACATCAGGCAGATGTTCACCTGCACATCTGCCAATGTGGTATACTGCATCCGCTGTACCCGTTGTGGCTTCCTCTACGTCAGGGAAACCAAGCGGAGGCTTGGGGACCCCTTTGCAGAACACCTGTGCTCAGTTCGCAACAAACAACTGCACCTCCCAGTCGCGAACCATTTCCACTCCCCCTCCCATTCTTCAGATGACATGTCTATCCTGGGCCTCCTGCAATGCCACAGTGATGCCACCCGAAGGCTGCAGGAACAGCAAATCATATTCAGCCTGGGAACCCTGCAGCCCAATGGCATCAATGTGGATTTCACAAGCTTCAAAATCTCCCCTCCCCCAACCGCATCCCAAAACCAGCCCAGCTCATCTCCACCTCCCTAACCTGTTTTTCCTCCCACCTCAAGCCACACCCCCATCTCCTATCTACTAACATCATCCCGCCCCCTTGACCTGTCCGTCCTCCCTGGACTGACCTATCTCCTCCCTACCCCCCTACCTACACACTCACCTTACCTTTACTGGCTCCATCCCCGCCTCTTCGACTTGTCTGCCTCCTCTCCACCTATCCTCTCCTCTATCCGCCTCCCCCTCTCTCCCTATTTATTTCAGAACCCTCTTCCCCTCCCCCATTTCTGATGAAGGGTCTCGGCCTGAAACGTCAAGTTTTCCTGCTCCTATGATGCTGCTTGACCTGCTGTGTTCATCCAGCCCCATACTTGCTATCTCGGATTCTCCAGCATCTGCAGTACCTTTTTATCTCTAAGCTTGAATTGCTTCACCTCTCCTCCTCCTACCTTATTTAAACTCTTCCTTCAGCTGGCCTGTTGAGTAATTGTTATTGGAATAAAGCAGTTATTTTGGGTTTATGCAGTCTCCTGTGAAATGACCTTTTGGTTGTATGATTTCCTATCTCCTACACAATTGTAAGCTTGATATGAGTGGTTTGGCCATTTTCAGTATAGTTTCTAATGGGGACACAGCACTAAGTGCACTCTAATTTTGATATGGGACTGTCCACCTCAGGCATTGTATCAACTGTAGCAGGAAATAGAAAACTAAACCAAAACCACCAGGTCTGACAGCGTCTGTGGGGAGAAAGTCAACATTTTGGGTCCAGTCACCCCTCATCAGTTAGTTGTTGTTGAACTTTTAGTTGTCTAGTTACTGGACCTGAAATTTGACTCTGCTTTCTCTCCACAAATGCTGGCAAACCTGCTGTGTTCTCCAAGAAACAGCAACATGTCTTACTGGTGAGCATCAGTAACTTGCAGTTATTTAGTTGAAAATAATCATGTAGTGGTTTTGGCGGGATTACTAATTTTTTGAGATTTTTGTTTATGACATTGACTCAGTACTGTACTTGCCTGTATAAAAGATTAATTTCTCACTGTCGTGAGGTTGATTTTGCAGCATGGGGCACATGTAGACAATAGATGCATGTGCAGTGTTTTGACAAAGTCCAGTAGTTATATAATCTGTCAAAGTTGTCATCTGATTGTAAGCCTGTCAGGTTGATGGCCAACTTGTCCTTATCAGATCTTGTGTAAATCTGTCAAGAACCCCAATTTTAGCGAAGACATTTAACAGCAGAGCATCGCTTTAATCCATTTGGAACTTCAGAAATATATAGTAGCAGCGTACATTGTCCGAAGTCATGTTGAACCGTTCGGCACTCCACCAGGATCCAAATGCTGTATATCTGGCGTTAGTTCAGCATTAGCTGTGGCACAGGTGGTAACACTCTCGCCTACAAATCCCAAGGATTTGGGTTCAAGTTCCATTCCAAGACACTCTTCTTTGATTTTAACTTTCCTCTTGGTTATGGGATTTGGGCATCATTGGCAAAGCTGGTGGAGGTGAGCTACCTTGAATTGCTGCAGTCCTTGGAGTGGGGACACCCATGGTGCTCTTAAAAGGGAATTAAAGGATTATGGCCTGATATTAGTGAAGGAATGATGATGTAATTCTAATATAAGATGGTATGCAGCTTGGAGGAGAACCTGTAGGTGATGGTGATCCATGCATCTGCCCTTGGCCTTCTAGTTGTAGAGGTCACTTTATTCTCTCATGGGATGTGGGCATTGCTAACTGGCCTGCATTTGTTGCCCTTCAGAAGGTGGTGATGAGCTGCTGCCTTGAACTATGGTAGTCCATGTGCTGTAGGTAACCCACATTAAAACAGGGGTTCAGGATTTTGACCCAGTGACCATGAATGAACATTGATATATTTCCAAGGCAGAATGGTAAGTGGCTTGGAGACGAACTTGCAGGTAGTGATATTCCCATGTATCTGCCCATGTCCTATGCAATGGAGGTGGTTATGGGTTTGAAAGGTGCTGTCTAAGGAAGGATCTTTGAATTTCTGTAGTGCATCTTGTGGATAATACATACTGCGGCTACTGATCATCAATAGTGGAGGGAGTGGATGCTTGTGGATGTAGTGCCAATCGAGCAGGCTGCTTTGTCCTGGATGATGTCAAGGTTTGAATGTTTTGGAGTTGTGCTTATTCGGGCAAGAAGAGAGTATTCCATCACCCTTTTGACTTGTGCCTTGTAGATCATGGACAGGCTTTTGGGAGTCAGGTGGGTTACTTGCTGCAGTATGCCTAGCTTCTAATCTGCTCTTATAGCCACTGTATTCATGTGGTTAACTCAGTCAAATTGATGGTCAATGTCCCCACCAGGATGTTGATAGTGGGGATTCATTGATGGTAATGACACTAAATGTCAAGGGGTGGTTAAGTTGCTTCTCATGAGGATGGTCATTACCTGGCTTTTGTGGCGTGAATGTTACTTGTTACTTGTCTCTTGTCTGCCCAAAGGAAGGTGCTGTCAAAGGACCCTTGGTGAGTTATTCTTTGAATCTTACAAATGCTTTCACGGCATTGGTGTTAACAGGAATTAATGTTTGTGGATGTGGTGGCAATTGAGCAGCTTCCTAGCTTCTTAATTGCCGTTGGAGGCGCAAGCTGGTGAAAAGCACCTAACCTGCACATCTTTGGACTGTGGGAGGAAATTGGAGTACTGGGGGGAACCCATGTAGACACTAGGAGAACGTGCAAACTCCACACAGACATTCTTGCCTGAGGCAGAATTGAAACCAGGTGTCTGGAGCTGTGAGGCAGCAGTGCTAACCACTGAACCACTGTGCTGCCATTCTGCACGCTTCATATTCAACTTGGTTCTCTATTATCAATCATGCAGAAAAAGATGGATTCTGAGAAATCTCACATTTTAATCTCTAGTCATCCAGACACCAAAGTTCCCTTTCCACACATTTGACTGTCTCCACCCTGTGTTCAAATCATCTCCTTCAAAACTTCCTGTTTTGATCCTGGGGCTAGATCTGTTTTCAAATTAGTGAAGTTAGCCACAAAAGCAGAAATTGCTGGAGAAAGATGACACATCTGGCAACATCTTTTCTTCCTTCATTAATGGAATGAGGGCATCGCTGGCTAGACAGCATTTATCGCCCAGAGGGCGTTTGAGTCAACCACATTGCTGTGGGTCTGGAATCACATGTAGGCCAGACCAGGTGAGGATGGCAGTTTCCTTCCCTAAGGGACATTTAGTGAACCAGTTGGGTTTTTCCTGACAATCGACAGTGGATTCAAGGTTGTCATCAGACTCTTAATTCTAGATATTTTATTGAATTCAAATTCCATCATCTGCCATGGTAGGATTCGAACCTGGGTCCCCAAAATGTTATTTGGGTCTCTGGATTATCAGTCTGGCGACTTTTATTTTACTAGGCCACTGCTTCTGTGTGGAGAAAAAGCAGAGTTGGTGTTTCAAATCCAGTTTTTTTTTTTTTTTGAAGGGTATGTTTTTGTTTCTGATGTTGTTTCAGATCTTCAGCATCCACAGTTCTTTATTTTATTATGGTGAAAATACGCTTTCGACAGCTATGTATTATTCCAGAAAGACTGCAGAGTAATACCTGGTGGTGATAATTGCTAAATGTGTTGTTGGCTAGAAATTCCTCACATTTCGTTGACTTTTGAATGGATTTCTACATTGTCAGCTGATGACAGTATGTAGTTGATCAGTGATTTTTCTTTTTTGAGTATTAGAGTTCCACACATGATGCCAAGCTGTTGGGCAGTGTCTGGTATGCTTATTTGATCATGTTAATTCATCATAACCAGTTTTACATTCAATCTGAAGAATATCAAGTAGGAAATATTAGATAATCTGAGGCCTTTTGCCCAAAAATCATTTTGTGATCAACCAAAAAGATTCTGATTCTTATTATCGGAGATAATTTTTCTGATGAAGGGTCTAGGCCCGAAACGTCAAGTTTTCCTGCTCCTATGATGCTGCTTGGCCTGCTGAGTTCATCCAGCCCCACGCCTTGTTATCCAAGATTCTTATTATCTTTGGATCATAACAAGTTTTGATTTTAAAAAATCAACTTGTGCTGCAGAAATCTATAATTTCTTAAGTGCCAAAAGTTCTGTGAAAGGAAAGTTTGTGAATTACCAGAATTATGCAACTGCCTTTCAAATGCATCAGAATGGTGTGCTACTTGAAGGTGATGTTGCTCCCCAGAAATCATGTTTTTGAAACGTACACTTGTTCAAAACAATTTGAATTGAGTTTGAGTTTGAAACAGATTGTAATACTGATGTATTATTTTCCAGCCGCAAAGGATAAAGTGCAATAGCTGAATCTAAACGGAGCAGTGTGCAGCAGTGTTTATACTGTGGGACTGCTTCCATTGTCCTTAATACTCTGCATTTACAAACTGCATGAAGCCAGGGTTTAATAATCCTCTTTGATTGCGCACTACTTGCCCAAATCCTGAAACAATGCTGGCAAGGCTGCATTACTTTTCAATCCCCACAGAATTGGTGGGCCTTAAGCTTCTGCAGTTCTTATGCTGCACCCACAATGGTTTTTAACAACGTCATGGCACAGAAGGAGGCCATTTGGCCTATCCAGTCTGTACTGGCTCTTCAAATGAACGTCATGATTTAGTGCCATTCTTCTATATTTTCCTATACCCTTGTTCGTGTTTCTAATTAAATAATCATCTAAAGCCCATTTGTCTGTCCCTGTTAAACCTTCCACCTCAAGGCCAGTCATTGTAGATCATTAGTGTAATAGTTTTCCTCTTGCATTATATTTGCTTCTTTTGCTAATCACTTTAAATCTGTTCTGCCTTCTGCTTGATCCTTTTTAAGTGTGAACAGTTTCTCCCTACTGACTTTATTCATGCCCCTCATGATTTTGGAACCTTTCACCAGTTCTCGCCTCTAGAACCATTCTTCTTGAGTTTCCTCTGCACTGACTCCAACACTTCTTCCTACAGGACGATGCCCAGAACTGTACACAGTACTCCAGCTGAATCAAACAAGTTAAGCATCATCTCCTTGTATTCAATGTCCTTATACACCCAGATTCAGTTCTGCAACCCCTTTGAAATTGTACCCCGTATTTTATATTGTCTACGTTCTACCTGCGAAAATGTAACACTTTGGACTTCTCCACATTGAACTTCATCTGTTACCTATCTACCCATCATCTGTCCTTTTTTTTGAGGTTCTTACTGCTACCCTCATTGTAAACAATGCTTCTAAGTTTTGTATCTTGAAATCTTTGAAATTGTCCCCTGTACACAAATACCTAGGTCAATAACTTATCAGGAATAGTAAGGTTCTGAAAACCAAACCCTAGAGAACTTCAATACAAACCTCCCTCCAACCTGAAAAATATCCATTGACCATTACTGTTTTCATAAACTCACTAACTTTCCACATAGGTTTGTTATGCAGTGCTGCATTGAACAACTTCCGGAAGTGTATGCACATCATATCAACAGAACCCTCTTTGATTCTTTGTTACCTCTTCAAAAAGCGCCAGCATGTTCACTAAATCTAATTTCCTCTTTAGAAATCCATGCTGGCTTTTTCCCCATCAACCCACTTTTTTAACCAAGTAATTACTAATTCTATCCTTAATTGCTTTCAGAATCTGAGTTCTGAAGTTCAACTGACCCGAAGGAATGAAAAAACTTTAACCCCAGTGTCATGGAATGTTGAAATATATCCAACCCAGGGGTGATGTCTGATTTGGAGGTATTAGTGTTTTTGTGGTATTGCTGTTCATTTTTCACCTGTTTGTGTGCTGCTTGAAATGGTGTTGGTGAGTTACTGTTGTGCACTCCATAGATCATGTATACTGCCGCTACAGTGAACTAGTGCAGGGGAAAATTTTAAAATGAAGTCATGGTCTTTAACCTGATGGAAACAAAATTCTAAGAGTGAGTGATTTGCTTGACATTTGTGACACATCCATTTCTAATTATCTTGGACTTCGCTAGCAAAATATCTGTTGAATACATTTTTAGTTTAAATTTAATAAATTTTAATATGGTAGCAGGATTTGTGCACTTTGTGTCCTTGTCAGGAAATGACGAGAACTTTAAATTTGTGAAGTGCCTTTTCTGACCTCTGAATATTCTCTAGTGCAGCAACAAAAAATTACATTTTATGTTCTTAAAGTGCAGTCATTGTGGCTGTGTAGACATTTATCTACTTGGTATTTACAGCAAAGCTCCATAAACATCAGTGAACAAAAGGTAATCTGTTTCTGGCTGTTGATTTCCTGAAGAATTTTGGTTGGATTATCAAGAAAATGTCTTAGTTCATATATATGAATTTTTATTCACTTCATGAGATGACTGTTACCGTCAAGGCCTTTTTTATGTTTTATCCCTCATTGCCCTTTCTGAATTTGGTGAACTATTGTCTTGAACCATTGCAGTATGTGATGTAGTACTAAAAGGATGAGTTCAGGTTTTGGTCAGGATTGAGTGTTTCATGGAATTGAAATTTGCAGTTAATGTTAGTATGCAGCTTGGTCATGAATGACACTTCAGTGCACCTGGTTAATGAATGCTTTGTGCAGTTGGAGGTGATGGATTGGGTGTCAAACAGTCAGGTTGGTTTGGAAGCAGCTCCATTTGAACACCAAACTGCGTCAGTATCTGAGTAATTACAAATCTCAATCTCAGAATAGTTAACAGTGCAGGAGGAGGCCATTTGGCTCAATGTGCCTACACCAGCTCTTCAAACAAGCAGCATTATCCTGCTCCTGTGATGCTGCTTGACCTGTGTTCATCCAGCCCCATGCTTGTTATCGCGGATTCTCCAGCATCTGCAGTACCCTTTATCTCTGATACAGCATTATCTAGTACTGGTTTGTGCATGCACCAACCAACTCGACCTTCAGTTGCCATCCATTTTAATTCCCTTTCCCTTTCCCTCTCCCCTGACAACATGTCTATCCATCCATGGCCACCTCCACTGTCAGTGAGGCCAAATGTAAACTGGAGGAACAATACCTGATGCTTTGCCTTAGAACTTAGAGCCCAAGGGCCTGAATATTGACTTTGCCAGCTTCAACATCCCTCCTTCCCCAGCCTTCTCGCATGTCCTGCCTCCCTGACCTGTCCTAATCTGTCCATCTTCCTACTCACCTATCCGTTGCACCCTTTCCACCGATCAATCATTATAACCCCTTACCTGCATCCATCTATCACCATTCCACGTACCTTTCCCCAGCCCCAACCCCCTCCTCCCTCTATTTATTTCTGGGGAGGAACCCCCCCCGCCGGTCCTGACGAAGGGTTTTGGCCCGAAACATTGATCGTTCCTCCACCTCTGTCTGACCTGTGTTTTGTCCAGGTCCACGTTTATTGACTCTGGCTTCCAACATCTGTTTTCCCCCATACCCTTGCACTCTCTCTCTATCCTAATAATCATGTAGTGCCTCTTGAATGCTTTATTTGAACCTGTCTGCACCTCCTTTCCAGGCAGTACATTCTGTACCCTAACTACTTACTGTATGGGGAAAAATAGATTTCTTGTATTACTCTTGCAAACGGTACTAAACACTGCAATCATTTTTTATGGGCATTGCTAGTTGGCCAATATTTATTTCCCATCCCTGGTTGCTGGAGGTGAACTGCCGTCTTGAAATGCTGTAGTGCATGTGTGTGTTGATCCAGGGTTGTGACCCAACGACAGTGAAGGAACGGTGATCTATTTACAAATTAGGATTACAAGTGGCTTGCAGGTGGTGCTGATCTCCTGTATCTGCTACCCTTGTGCTTCTAGAAGAACATGTGGGTCCGGAAGGTGCTGTCTCTGGATCTCTGGTGAATCGTCATGAAAATCTCCATTTCTGATTTTAGGATGGAGGGGAAGTCATTGTGTCTGAAAATGGTTGACCTAGAACAGTACCCTGGGAATGAGATGATTGGTTTCCAAAAGCTGTAGCCAGTGTCCTGTATAGTAGGCATGAATCTGAGATAAGTTTTCCATTGATTCCCATTGACTTTGATGTTTATTGAATCTGTAGTTCCCTGAAGTCTTGAGGCTGAATTTGCTCCCAAAATCCTTAATTCAGAGCCAAAATTGTAGCTTGTGTGTGAATTGAGTCATTGAATACATGTGACGATAAATGTAAAAATACAGTGAAAAGTGTGTACCTTTGCTGTACATACACATTCACATTCGTATTAACTTAAAATAAGATAGGAAAAAATAACTTGCGAGTCCAACTTTCCTTTCCCTGCCACAGTCCCACTCAGCCCTTGCCATGCTGCTGCCAGTGTCCCACTCTGGGCTGCCTCACTGGCCTGCTCTTGCCACAGCTGCTGGATATATACCTGGAGTGTGGAGCTGGGAAAGAGTGGAAATGAGATTGGAGACTGGAAAATAAAACAAGGCATGAATGGGCTCCTTCTCTGATACCTTGAATCATAAATTGTAAGAGTTTGACCTGAGTAGCCCATTGAATATATTCTGTAGACCCAGGAGAGCAAAAAACCTGTTAAACTATCTCAATCAGGATTTGGGAGAAAGGGGGTTAGAAGGGATCATGAGTTTCAGTTTACTGAAGAGGAAGAGGAGGGTGTCCTTCTGATGGCTGAATTTGTAAAGATAATACCCATTGTTGTAAAGATGAATTTCAGTCCCTTGGTATTCCTACTATTCTTTTGACCTGAACTTTCCACAGTTGTGGAGCTTGGTATGTTTAAAGCTAGGTTTTCCTGCTTTAATCACTATGCAGAGGTAATAAGAGAGTGGGAAAATGCACTATCTGAATGTTAGATGAACACGGTAATCCTTGATTGTGGCACATTCCACAAAGCTTTCTCACATCGAGTCTAGGAAAATTAGACATAGTAGTGAAATCCTTGGATACCCATATTATGGGTATCCAAGAACAGAAGCTGGATATCTCTGAGAAGTGGTTTTTTAGTGAGGTAATGAAGTGGCAGATGATACCAGCTAGACAGATGGGAAATGTTATGGTGCAGAGAAGATTTAATTGTAGTTTGTGTCTGCAAATGAGCCAATTAGTGCAGAATCTGCAGCAAATTTATGTTGTGGATCGATTCCACTCACTCTTGAGATTTTTCAGCCTTCAGAGGACAAATAAAATTCCCCAGTGTTCTACTGGAGAATCACATTAACCTTCAAATACAGATGTAACTATTGGTAACAACTCAGTATTTGCCAAACTAATCTGTTGGTATTTTGTCTCAAAAACATTCTCCTACTTGATTGTATCAGAGATAAAAGGTACTGCAGATGCTGGAGAATCCGAGATAACAAGCATGGGGCTGGATGAACACAGCAGGTCAAGCAGCATCACAGGAGCAGGAAAACTTGACGTTTCGGGCCTAAACCCTTCATCAGAAATGGGGGAGGGGAAGAGGGTTCTGAAATAAATAGGGAGAGAGGGGGAGGCGGATAGAGGAT
>JAHRHZ010000165.1:352816-383048 GCA_024137785.1 Ginglymostoma cirratum
TATGGGGGAGGGGAAGAGGGTTCTGAAATAAATAGGGAGAGAGGGGGAGGCGGATAGAGGATTCCTGCTCCTATGATGCTGCTTGACTTGCTGTGTTCATCCAGCCCCATGCTTGTTATCTCGGATTCTCCAGCATCTGCAGTACCTTTTATCATTAATTCTTACCAAGACCTGTCTTCTGTAATCAAAATCTTAAGGGGCTACAATACTATCTATTGTGTAACCTGTAAATCTACCCTCACCCCAAAAACAATTGCCTTAATATATTTTGTAGAAAATAGGAGTGGGAGTAGGCCATTCAACTTACGCCTGCTACACGATTCATTATAATCATGGCTGATCATCCAACTCAATAGCCTGTTTCCGCTTTTGCCCTGTGTCTTTTGATCCCTTTAGTCCCAGGCTCCAAATCCAATTTCTTGAAGTCATTATAATGTTTTGGCCTCAGCTGCTTTCTTAACTCGTGCAGTTCTCTTGCTGATCTGTATCATTGTCATGTCCTTTAAGACCTTCCATGTCATGTGTAATTTTAAAAATCTTGTTAGTCCATTTAGGACAATTCATTGCATAATGGTATTTCTAGTTGTACCTGTTGACCATACCTGAAGCATTCCTGGGGTTCATCGTCTGTCATGTTTCCCAATTTCTGTAGTCTGATATAATTGCCAAAGGTCTCTGCTCACTCATAATATTTTAGGCCTGTATATGAGCATTGCATTGCTGTTAAATTGAATCCTCTATTCTTTTGTTACATAGAACATTATAGCGCAGTACAGGCCCTTCGGCCCTCGATGGTTTCACAGGTCGGCACAACAATCTGAAGCCCATCTAACCTACACTAGTCCATTATCATCCATATGATTATCCAACGTCCATTTAAATGCCCTTAAAGTTGGCAAGTCTACAACTGCTGCAGGCAAGGCATTCCATGCCCTGACTACTCGCTGAGTAAAGAATCTACCTCTGACATCTGTCCTATATCTATCACCCCTCAATTTAAAGCTACGTCCCCTCGTGCTCGCCGACACCATCTGAGGAAAAAGGCTCTCACTGTCCACCCTATCTAATCCTCTGATCATCTTGTCTGTCTCTATTAAATCACCTCTTAACCACCTTCTCTCCAACGAAAACAGCCTCAAGTCCCTCAGCCTTTCCTCATAAGACCTTCCCTCCATACCAGGCAACATCCTGGTAAATCTCCTTTGCACCCTTTCCAATGCTTCCACATCCTCCTTGTAATGCGGCGACCCGAACTGCACGCAATACTCCAAGTGCGGCCGCACCAGAGTTTTGTACAGCTGCAACATGACCTCATGGCTCCGAAACTCAACCCCTCTACCAATAAGACCTAGCACACCATATGCAGCCTAAACAACCCTATCAACCTGGGTGGCAACTTTCAGGGATCTATGCACATGGACACCGAGATCTCTCTGCTCGTCCACACGACCAAGAATCTTACCATTAGCCCAGTACTCTGTATTCCTGTTACTCCTTCCAAAGTGAGTCACCTCACACTTTTCCCCATTAAACTCCGTTTGCCACCTCTCAGCCCAGCTCTGCAGCTTATCCATGTCCCTCTGTAACCTGTGACATCCTTCCCCACTATCCACAACTCCACCGACTTTAGTGTCATCCACAAATTTACTAACCCATCCTTCTACGCCCTCATCCAGGTCACTTATAAAAATGACAAACAGCAGTGGCCCCAAAACAGATCCTTGTGGTACACCACTAATAACTGAACTCCAGGATGAACATTTCCCATCAACCACCACCCTCTGTGTTACAGCTAGCCAATTTCTGATCCAAATCGCTAAATCACCCTCAATCCCATGCCTCCGAATTTTCTGCAATAGTCTACCGTGGGGAACCTTATCAAACGCTTTACTGAAATCCATATACACCACATCAACTGCTTTACCCTCATCCACCTGTTTAGTCACCTTCTCAAATAACTCAAGGTTTATGAGGCACAACCTACCCTTCACAAAAGTGTTGACTATTCCTAATCAAATTATTCCTTTCTAGGTGATTATAAATCCTCTCTCTCATAATCCTTTCCAACACTTTACCCACGACCGAAGTAAGGCTCACTGGTCTATAATTACCAGGGTCGTCTCTACTCCCCTTCTTGAACAAGGGGACAACATATTTGCTATCCTCCAGTCTTCTGGCACTGTTCCTGCAAACAATGACGACATTTGTTACCTCTGAATATCCCATTTGATCTCTGAACAAATTCCAAAAATATTATTTTAGCAGTAAAAATTGAAATTGATCCCCAGGCCTGTTGGTGCAGCCTTTCTGACTTGTACAGGTCTGACCCTACTCAGGAACTGCCCCATCTAAATCTAAAACCTACCTTCCTGCAGCATCTCACTAGTGGTGTATTTGTCAGTTTTACCTTCCTGTTACTGAGCTTGCACACTGGGAGCAATTGAAAGATCATTGCCTTTTTGAGGTTCTGTTTTTCAACAGCCCAGCTATTCCTGTCACTACGTATTGTTTTTGTTGAAGAGAGCCTGCAAAGCTATTTTTGAAAGCGAGGAGGGGGCATGCTCATTAATGCCATGGGGTCAGTGAAGTTGTGGTGGGGTGGAGGCAGGGGTGAGAGAGGGATGTATGAGAAGTGGTGATGGAGGGTAAGGTTGACATGTGGTAATGGCAGTAGATGTGATTTGAGGGGTCTACAAGCAAACTGGTGGGAGTGTTGGCAGTGGAAGGGAGCTAAAGGTATGAATGGAGCTTGGGGGAAGCAGAGAATGAATATAGCCAGGATGGAGTGGGTGGGGGAGAGAGAGCGCGCGAGGAGGGAAGCTGCCTATGTGGTAGGGTAGGGCTTCAGCAGAGCTAGGGATGCAGTAATATTTTGGTGTTTCTATTAACTTAAGTGTGTTCTGAGGGAGGTTTTTCTGCTCTAAAATAGACCTGTGTAAAATCTAGGGTAAATACCAGACGAGCACTGACTAGTCCCAGCATGGGCTCCCAGGGACCCCTTACAGGCAAACTAAACATTCCATGGTGTGGGCGTCCTGGAAATTATAGCTCTCCCGCTCCCTAAACTCTGCTTTCAGGGTTTCACTTTTTTTTTCTCTCTGCTAATGTCGTTGGTGCTAATATGGACTACAAGCTCTGATTCTTCGCCATCACCACTCAGCTGTCCTGTAGCTGCTCAGTAATACACCTGACACTGGTGCTAGGAAGGCAGCCTGCTATCCTGGAATATCTTGCATGATCATGAAAGTGCCTGCTTATTTCCATCACTATTGAAGTTCCTAAGAGTGTGGCTCTCCCTTCCTCCTTCCTCCACACCAACCACTTTCCACTTTACACCTCCCTGTATAGCTGAGCCACCCATGATACCTATACATGAGAAATCATTATTACCAGTATTTTTAACTGAATGCTAGTTGGAGAGTGAGACGCTTGCAGGGATCCTAGTCTTCACCTGATTCGCCTCGTCTTTCTGAGAATCGCATGTGTAAACTTGGCTAATGAGTATAGACCTTGACCCTGGTTAGGAAGGGTCACAAATAGAAGAATTTGTAACATTAGTGTCTGAGCATCTTCAGAAATAAGACCATACCTATTCTGTGCAAGTTAATAGCAACAAATGGTGGAAACCTGATTACAATATGCTTAGCAAAAACAAAACATTTTTTGCTATCCTTATTTTGTTTCACCTGACCTGTCTCTTGAGTGAAACAACTAGAAAACATTCTCAGTCCTCCTTTTCTCACTCCAAATATCTGCAGTCCAATCTATAATATTATACGAAACATCCTCCAAAAATTGGCCCATGCTTTCAGTGGCCTAGTTCCACACCTAATAAAACTGCATCGAAGTTAAGAGGAGGCTCTTTGATTGGGAAAGAAGCGTTGTAACAAACCAATTTGTGACCATAATTCTCATAACAGCAACATAGCAGCTTCTCTTTTCTAAATGCATGTAAGCTGCGCAATTATCCAGTTTTTAAATGTTATTGGGTTCTTTTGTAGTGAAATTTGAGTACAGAGGAGCAGGGGAATAGAACTATGTGGTTAGCTCTTTAAGCAACCAAGAGTGGTGGGCAGAGTGGCTTGCTTCTGTGCTGTGAAATGTTGATTCTGTCTATTTAAATAATTCAGTATGTGATGTTTTAAATATGGCGAATTCACATTGTGAAAGTGCTGCCATGGAAACATAAGCAGAGGAGAACGTCGTCATTCCAGTGAGTCATTGCTTTGTAGCTGTCTTTCTCTCTTCCCAAGTTTTCTGCAGGGTTATATTATACGATAAGGAGCAATTCATTTAGTGAATCAAATGTTATTGTAAATACTTTAGTGGATTTTTCTATTAAGAACTTAACTAAAAAAGCACAAGTGTAAGAAGTGAAATCAGCCAGAGATATTGAAACGGAGTAAAGCTTCTTTTCTATTCCAGGTAATATGCTGTTTTTAATAGGTTATAATTTAAAGTCTGTTTATTGCAGTATATTTACATGTGTCTTGCTTACATTGGTCTTTAGGCTGCATCTGGCATACTGTATACAATTTTCTTGTATGAACAAGGATATTGTTTTGTAAGCAGTTCAGAGAGTTCGTATGAGCAGCACATGAACGTAGAACAAGAGTAGGTTATTCAGATCTTCGAGCCTGCTCCACCATTCAACTAGATCATTCAATTAGATTTGATTTTAATCTCCACAAATTCTGTTATATCCCTGATAGATTCTTATGACTAAGGCAATGAAAGATCAATCTGCTCTGCCTTGAAAACATTTAAAGTATCAGCACTCTCTGCCTTTTTGAAGGTAATTCTAAAGACATTCAACCCTCAACTTCCTCCCTTGTCTTAAATGGATGACCCCATATTTTTAAACTATGACCCCTAGTTCTAGATTCTCCTGAAAGCGTGAACATTCCTTCTACGTACACCTGGTCAAATTCCCTCACCGTTTTTTTTTTTTGTTTAAACTAAATTGCCTCTGGCTGCTCTAAACTCCAGAGGATGCAGGCCTAACCTTTCCTCATATGGCAATCCACTCATTCCAGGAATTAGTCTAGTAAAAACTGCTCCCAATGTATTAACATCCTCCTTTAATAATGGTGACTGATCTCTTCACATCTTCGAGCTCTGTAACCTGTCGTCATAATCTTTTTCTGCCAAAATGGATAATTTCACACTGTTCTATTTGCTTGATTTTTGCCTGCTTTGCTTAACCTCTGGCCTCTTAGACTCCTTATGTCTGTCTTACAACTCACTTTCCTACTTGCCTTTGTCTCATTAGCAACTTTAGCTACCATGCCTTCATTCCCTACTGTTTAAATAATTTGGATCATCCCTGCGGCATCCTGTCAGCCTGAGAAAAGCCCACTTGTTCCTACTCTTGGCTTCCTGTTATGAAGTCAAATTTACTGTCCACTCCTATGGGTCACGCTGTGAGCTTTTATTTTCTGCAATAATCTTTATGGCACCTTTTTATTGAATGCCTTCTGGAAATCTAAGTACACCAAATCCACTGTTCCCCTTTATCAATGGCACAAGTTCCTTCAAAGAACTCCAATAAACTAATTAAATGTGATTTCCTTTGTCCAGAGCCGTGTTGGATCTGCCTGATCATCTTGAATTTATCCAAGTGCCCTGTTATAACACTTTGCCTATGACAAATGTTGCTGGGTCAAAATCCTGGAATTCCCTCCCAATGGCATTGTGGGTCAAACCACTGGACATGGACTGCAGCAGTTCAAGAAGGCAGCTCACCACCACCTTCTCAAGGCCAGCCAGTGATACCCACATCCCCCAAATTAATTTTTTTTAGAAAAGTAACTGGCCCCTGGTTTCCTCCTTTTTCTGCAACACCCCTTTTTTTTTGAGTAAAGTGTTAAATTTACTTGGTACTACTTCTTTGCTTGTTTTCTTGGAGTCCATCCCTTTTTCAATTACTGTTTTTAGTTTTTATTTGGAGGATTACTTGTATCCACTGTAATGAAGACTATTCAAAATATCTTAAATTCATCCCTTTATCCACCATTCCTAATTCCCCGAACTCATTTTCTATTGGACTAAATATTTGTCAGATATTTAGAGTTTAAAAACTTTTCCTATGCTCTCATCTACTGACCTTCCACCTATCTTTGCAGATTCTTTGTGTTTGATGTGTTCTGTCTTTTTTTTAAAGTGAACCTTCATCACCTGAAAAGGCAAGGTCAAAGGACAAATGCTAACACCTACAAGTTTCCCTCCAAGCCATTCACAATCTTATCTTGGAAATAGATTTCTTTTCCTTCTCTGTCACTTGGTCAAAATCCTGGTAATCCCTCCCCAATACTTCTGTGGTTTTAAAAAGCAGTTCACCATCACGTTCTTCAGGGCAACTGGGGATGGGCATTTGAATGCTGGCCATGCCAGTGACGTGCACATATCCCATGAATTAACTTTTTTTTTAAAAAATGTAAGTTGTACATTCAGCCACATGGAATAAAAGAACATGTCTCATGTCACATGGGATGTGGCATGCTGGATCCAGTGCCTTGCAGGTGGTCGTGTTGTAGTGTTTGATAATTGTAATGCTATATGACAAAATATAAAGAGATCTTGATTGGGTGGATCAATGGACTAAAGTGGCAGATGGAGTTTAATTTAGATAAATGTGAGATGTTGTATTTTGGTAACACAAACTAGGGCAAGAATTGTACAGTTTCTGGTAGAACCCTGGGGAATGTTGTCAAACAGAGGGACTGAGGGGTGCAGGTTCATTGTCCTCTTAAAAGTGGCATTGCACGTAGACAGGATGGTGAAGAAGGCATTTGGCACCCTTTTCATCAGTCAGTGCATTGAGTACAGGAGTTTGGACGTCATGTTGTGGCTGCACAAGACATTAGTGAACCCACTTTTTGGAATACTGTGTACAAATCTGGTCTCCCTGTAATAGGAAGGATATTGTCAAACTAGAAAGGGTGCAGAAAATATTTACAAGGATGTTGCCAGGATTTGGAGGTGTTTGAGTTATAAGGATAGGCTGGGACTTCTTTCCCTGGAGCATAGGAGGCCAAGGGGTGACCCTCTAGAGGATTATAAAATCGTGAGGGGCATAGATAGTGAATTGCCATGGTCTTTTTTTCAAGGATGGGGAAGTCCAAACCTTGAACACATAAGTTCAAGATGAGGGGGAAGATTTAAAAGGACCTGAAGAGCAACTTTTTCAGACCGGGCGGTGCATGTGTGGAAATTGCTGCCGTAGGAAGTGGTGGAGGTGGTTAGAATTACAACATTTAAGAGACATTTGGACAGGTACGTGAATAGGAAGGATTCTGAGGGGAAATTGCCCAAATGCAGGCAAATGGGATTAGTTAAGTTTGGGCTATCAGGTAGTTCTGGAGTTGAACCAAAGGGTCTGCTTCCATGCTGTATGACTGACTGAATCTTCAGCCTGATTCTGTTTATAGTCAATCTTTTGATCGTGACTGAATCAGAGTCAGTGGTAATAACTGGAAGATAGCAGTGATCCTAGGGAGGGAAGAAACCAGGCTACCAACACTGACTCTCATTCATGTGCCTGGATATCAGTTGAGAAGATGACTCATTGCCACATCTGTGTTCAAAGGGTTTGTGGATACTGGTGGAAACAAATGGTCAACTTCCCACTGGAGCAGGCTACAATTTCAGCTGGGGTTTGGGTTCTTGAGACTTTGTAGTGATTTACACAACTGCCATCTCATAAGGCACTTGAGTCAACCACTTTGCTATGGGTCTGGAGGCCAGATCAGGTGAGGAAGGCATATTTCCTTTCCTGAAGTAAGTGAGCCAGGTGGATTTTCTTTCCATCAATTGCGTTCGGTAGATTCCTATTTCCAGACTTTTAAAAAATGAATTCAAATCCCACCATCTGCTATGGTGGGATTTGAACTCGGGTCCCTAACATGTTAGTGGAGCTTCTGGAATAATAGTCTACCAATAATACCATGAGGCCATTACCTTCCTGTTCATCAGTTTATAGATATTAAAGTACCGATTTGAGTGCCCTGCAGATATGTGGTGAGGGGGGAATGGAATCTCTCTGTACACTTGCTTGACTGATTTTCTGAGAGGGAGGCCTTTACCTTGGAAAGGTGTCATACAGCATGGAAACAAACTCTTCTGTCTAACTCTTACATGCCAACCAGATGTCCTAAATTAATCTAATCCCATTTGTCAGTATTTGGCCCATATCCCCCTCAACCTTTCCTATTTGTGCACCCATCGACATGTCTTTTAAATGTTGTAATTGTACCCACCACCACCACCACTTCCTCTTTCCAGACACGTACCACCCTCAGCATGAAAATGTTGCCCCTCGGATCCTTTTTCCCCTCCTCACCATGAACCTATGTCCGCTAGTTCTGGATTCCCCACCTTGGGGGGGGAAAAGGACCTTGGCTATTTACCTTATCCATGCCCCTCATGATTTTATAAGCCTCTAAGGGTCCCCTCTTAATCTCCAGAGAAAACAGCCCCAGTCTACTCAGCCTCTCCCTATATTTCCATCCCTCCAGTCCTGGCAATAGGATTTGATTTTATTATTGTCACATGTATGTAAGTACAGTGAAAAGTTCTGTTTTGTGTGCAGTACAGCAGATCATAATATACTAAGGCTCAAGATCAGAGGATGATTGAACAGAGCAAGGAATACAAAGTTATGGCTGCAAGGAAGGTGCACAGAAAGCAAGATCAGCATTAGATTTGAAATTTGAGGTCCATTCAGCGATCTAATAACAACAAGGAAGGTAACAACAGAGGTTGAAAGAGATTATAACTGGGGTGGAAGGAATCTTTGTTGGCAGCCTTTCTGCGGCAACAAGTATAGATGGTCTCTAAGGTTTTGGAGTAGATCTGTAGCTTGGAATTGTGGGTGTTGAGGTTGGTTGGCTTGCCGAGCTGGTTTGTTGTTCTGCAGACGTTGTTACCAAGCACAGTAACGAAATGTCTGCGGAACAACGAGCCAGCTAACCGACCTCAAGTATAGATGGAGCCAATAGATCGAAGGTTGGCTTGTGTGAACGTTGTATGCACAGCCCAGGCTGTCTTCAGTTTCTTTCAGTCCTGGGCAGAGCGGTTACTTTACCAAGTTGTGATGCTTCAGATAGAATGCTTTCCATCGTACATCTGTAAAAGTTGATGATGGTCCTTATGGACATGCTGAATTTCCTTACCCTCCTGAGGAAGAAGAAACATTGTGCAACCTTGACTGTTGCAATAATGTGGGTGGTCCAGGACAAATTGGTGATTGTCACTCCTAGAGACTTGTTCTTGCCCATCATCGCCTCATCTCCATTGATGTAGATAAGGGTGTGTCCTCCTCCTTCCTGAAGTGGCTGATCAGCTCTTTAGTTTTGCTGACATTGTGTGTGAGATTGTTTGTTTATCTTTGCACCACGTCACCAAGCATCTTCTCCCGTCATTGTTTGATATCTGGCCTGCAACAGTGTCATTAATGAACTTGTAGATGGAACAAAAAGTTGCTGGAAAAGCTCAGCAGGTCTGCAGCATCTGTGAAGGAAAAAAACAGTTAACATTTCTGGTCTGGTGACCCTTCCTCAGAGGGTCTGTGGAAGGGTCACAGGACCCGAAACGTTAACTCTGGGGCAAAAAAACAGTTAACATTTTGGGTCCGGTGACCTTTCCACAGACCCTCTGGGGAAGGGTCACCAGACCAGAAACGTTAACTGTTTTTTTCCTTCACAGATGCTGCCAGACCTGCTGAGCTTTTCTAGCAACTTTTTGTTCCTGATTTGCAGCATTCGTGTTTTTTATTTGTAGCTGGAGTTTGGTCAAAATATAGCCACACCGAGTGTTCAGGGAGTACAGTAGGAGGATAAGTATGATTCTTTGTGGGGTGCCAGTGTTGAGGATTATTGTGGAGGAGGCATTGGTGCCTATCTTCACTACGGTCTGGGGGTCAAGAAATAGAGGATCCAGTTGCAGAGAACGGAGCAGAAGCTTAGGTCTTGAAGAATGGAGGTTAGTTTTGTTGGGATTATAGTGTTGAAGGTGGAGCTGTAGTCAACAATAAATAGAAGCCTGACATAGGTATCCTTATTGTCCAGATGTTCCAGGGATGACCGTAGGGCTCATGAAATTACGTCTGCGTGGGAAAATTGCAAGGGATCGAGACGGGCTGGTAGGCTAGAGTTGATGTGATCCATCACTAACCTCTCAAAGCGCTTCATAATTACGGTGGTCAGAGCAACTGGGCAGTAGTCATTGAGACACTTTACATGTGTTTTCTTTGGTGCCAGGATGATAGTCTCTTGAAGCAGATGAGGACTTCATATTGTAGCAAGGAGAGGTTATATATGTCAGCAAATATTCCTGCCAGCTGGGGACTCCATCTGAGCCGGTTGCTTTGCATGGTTCACTCAAGAAGGCTGCTTTGACATCTGCAGTGTTGACTAAGGGAACAGACATGACCAGGTCTGTCAGCGCAGGTGACATTTCACTAACATTGGAAATGGTTTCTGAGCCCTTTCAAGTTTAACAACAGCCTTCCTACAGTGGTGGTACAAAATTGAATGCAGTGTTGCAGGAGTGACCTCAAAATCCTGTACTGCTGCAACATGACATTCCCAACTCTTATCCTCAATACATTGACCAATGAAGGCAGGTAAGATGACCCAGTGAGCCTGTTCCTGCATTTGAAGCAAGTGGTTGAACAGTTTGGGCCTATTCCCACTGATTTGAAGGAGAAGTGATCTGATACAAATGTACAAGATCCTGAGATGCCTTGACAGGATGGATATGAAGGGGATGTTTACCTTTCTGGGACAGTCTAAAGAGTGGTGCAAGTATGAGCTTGTTCTCTTTCCCCAGAAAGCAGTGAATGCTGGATCATTTGATGAATTCAAGGTTAAGTTTGACTCGATAAACAAAGTTAATCTGGGATTATGGGATGTAGACAAGAATGTAAAATTAGCACCACAGCCAGATCAACAATGATCTTGTTGTGGGATGGAGAAGGCACTGAGCCAAATGGCCCAATCCTGCTATTGAGTCTTGAGTTTCTGTTAACTTTTGGTAGATTATATTTTTTTAACCTAATGAAATGCTCCATGATTAAGCACAATCATTCCTGTGCAGGTGGTGGCCAAGCAGCCATCTTGTCTGAACTGATTCTCCAAATGAGCATCTTGGCTCATGTCATTCCCTCACCTTTACCCATAACCCTGGACAATTCTTCTTGCTTTTCAGATAACAGCCTAATGCCCTTGTCACTGCTTTGAACTTTGGTTCAGTTGGCACTTTCCAAGCCTTGATTTTTCTTCACTCGCCAAGTTTTTCCCTTTTGGCTTCTTGTGCTATTTATCTAAACTTTGTGCCCATGTATTATGGATCCATCCTTGAATAGGCTGTTTTCTGAAGTATTAAAAGTAATCTGAATTTTCTTTTAAAAGGGTAGAAGCTTCAAAATAATTGACACAATTTAGCCACATGGATGTAAAAATAGAAAACTCGAACAGTAACCTGCTGAATAGCAATAGTAGATATCAGTAATGCAGAGGCATTATTTTGAAGAGCAAGGAGTTCTTCTTTCTTTTATGGGATGGGGGCGTCACTGGCAAGGGAGCATTTATTGCCCATCCCTAATTGCTCAGGGTAGTTCAGAGTCAACCACATTGCTGTGGGTCTGGAGTCACATGTAGTCCAGACCAGGCAAGGATGGCAGTTTCCTTCCCTAAAGGACAATAGTGTTCTTTCCAAAAAATTATCATCTCAAACTTTTTGAAATCACTTATTAAATCATTTGAAATGTAGATGTGGCATAAGCTACTGAATACAAAAGATACAGTCTTGCTCAGTGGCATTCAGATCTGGTTCATAGAATCGTAGAATCCCTACAGTGTGGAAACAGGCCCTTCAGCCCAACAAGTCCACACCAACCCTCTGAGCATCCCACCTAGACCCATCCCCTTAAAACCCACCTAATCTACATATATGCCTGAACACTACCGGCAATTTAGCATGGCCAATCCACCTGCACATCTTTGGACTGGGCGGAAACGGGATCACCCGGGGGAAACCCATGCAGATGTAGGGAGAAGTTCAGAAGTACACAGTCGCCCAAGGGTGGAATCAAACCCAGGTGCCTGGCACTGTGAGGCAGCAGTGCTAGCCACTGGGCTGCCCCCAAACGCTTAGAGCCTCCCCACCGGGGAATTGAACCCCAGTCTGCCATGTGACAAGGGGAGATACTAACCACTATGCTACAGAGGACGGCGTGGTTCTTTTTTTAAATTTGTTCCAGCTGGATGAAATAAGATTTTCATTACAGTAATACAAATCAGGAAGCCACTAATTGAAAGTTGCAATAAAATGACCTTTTGCAGAAGTTCAGTTCAAAGTCTAGTCTGGGCTAATAGATTTTGCTAACTAGCTACAATTGTGCCGACAGCAACAGTATTCTCCATCCTCCCTGCCCCTCGTCCACCACTTCCACAAACTCTGTGCTCCTCTGTCTCATGACCTGCCACAGCGGGAAAATGTGGTCGTGGTCACTGAAAAAATGTGACAAACTAGACGACATGAGTAAGTAACATCTTTTTGTGCTGCAGCAGTCCCAAAAATGGTCCAAGGGCATTATCTGAGATTAAGACCTCCAATTTTGTCAAGGTTTAAGAGTTCTGGCATGCAAATACATAAGGTAGTGATAGTTGATGACTACTTCTAGGACCTCCAAGAATTGTCAGTTGATGTTTGAGCAATTTTTAATTTTAAATCTAAGATTGGGAGATTCGTCATTAAAGTTGAGGGATATTGGCAAAATGCTGGAGATACTTAGCAGGTTTGGCAGCAAGGAGTTTGGTCCTAGAACAGCCATGAATGGCAGAGCAGACTTGAGGGGATAAATGGCTGCCTCCTATCCTCCGTGATCGGCTCTCGGAAATTTGCCTTTAACATCATAGCCAACCTGCTTTACTTATTTTGACAGCATTTTACATGTAATGGCATTTTCAGCAAATGCTTATGGAGTCTGATTATATTGCCCATTTGCTGAGTCAGCCTTTTGGTTTAACTGCTGAATCATGTATCAGTGTCAGAGTGCACTAACTGGGGAGATGAGTTTTATTGACCTGCCATCAAATGAGGCTTGCGTATAACTCTCAATTTTCATACACTGAAAGTAATCTGTACAACAGACGTTGAGCTATTTAGTTCAATTATAATGTTCTACAAAATCGATTACGTGCATAATTTTTTTCATTTCAACTGTGTCCTTGTGGTTTGTATTTGAATTTTCATTGCTTCGGTAGTGATGTTTTAAATAACTTATTGGCCATGTGCTGACCTTGCCTCTGCCTTACCACTTGTCCTAATGGGTCACAAAATCCATGTATCTTTTCATTTTAGTTTATTTCCCTTTCTCATTCTATTTGAGATTACTCAAAATATTATAAACCCTAGCCAAAACACACTATTCTAGAAATGCACACTAGATCACATCGCAAAGAGGAAAGGCTGATTAGTCCAAGGAAACTGGGATAAATTTGCTACAGTTTGTTCTCACTTAATCCGTGTAGCATTTTGAGTTTCTTCTCGTTAGTTATTCAAAGTGTAGATTCACCAGTGATGAGTTGAGTTCTGTTCTGATTTTTCTTATCTCTGCATTTCTATTGACATTCCCTATTGGACATAGGCAGCATGCATATTCAGTCTTTGAAGATAAAACCTAAGCTCAAGATGCCTACTTGACATCCATAGCTGTGCACAACCACCATTCTAATGAAGGCAAAATTAAAATTTGAATGATTTGTGGCCGTCAGGGGTGTTTGATTCTCTTATGAGCCTTTATTGCCTGGAATCCAGAACAGTAATTCAATTTCATTTTAGCAGTAAGACCTTGGATTACACACTATTATTGGTTTGGAATGGGAATATGAAACCTATTTGGTTTTTTCCCTTTAGTTTTTTGGTAAAATTTTAGTTAAACTTTGTTTGCAGTTGGCAGATGATTGGACCATGCTTGTCAGCTGTTAGGATCTCATTCATGTAAAATTTATTTGAAAGAACACAGGCTTTTATTTGTTCATATGGTTCAGACATGGACAAAAGAGCTGAATTCCAGAGGTGAGGTGAGACTGACAGCCCTTGACATCAAGGCTGGATTCGATAGTGTGTGACATCAAAGAGCCCTAGTAAAACTGGAATAAAGAGTAACGGGGCAAAATCTCTGGTTGGAGTCATACCTGGCACAAGAAGTGATTGGAGGTCAGTCATCACAGCTCCAGGAGTTCATCAGGATAGCATCCAATATCCAGCTGCTTCATCAATGACCTTCCCTCTGTCATAAGGTCAGAAATGGGAATGTTTGACTGTACAATGTTTGGCATTATTCACGATGACTCAGATCCTGAAGCAGTCCATGTCCAAATGCAACAAGATGTGGACAATATCCAGGCTTGGGCATACAAGTAGCAAGTAACACTTGTGTCTCTCAAATGCCAAATAATGACCACTACCAATAAGAAAATCTAATCACTGCCCCGTGACGTTCAATGTGGTGTTGCCATTATCAACATGGGGGTTATCGATCAAAAACTCAACTTGACTCACCACTTAAATGCTGGCTACATTAGCAGGTCAGATGCTAGGAATACTGTTCAGTAATTCACCTCCTGGCTCCCCGAAGCCTGTCAGCCATCTGCAAGGCACAAGTCAGGAGTGTGATGGAATACTCCCCACTTGCCTAGATGAGTGCAGCACCAACAACACTCGAAGCTTGACGCCATCCAGGACAAAGCAGCCCACTTGATTGGCATAACATCCACTCCCTCTACCACTGATGCGGAGTGGCACCAATGTGTATCATCTACAAGATGCGCTGTAGAAATTTCTGCAAAGGTCCTCGGACAGCACCATCCAAACCCATGACTATTTACATCTAGAAGGACAAGGGCAGCAGATTCATAGGAACACCACCACCTCTAAGTTCCCCTCCAAGCTACTAACCATCCTGACTTGGAAATGTATTACCATTCCTTTGTTGTCACTGGGTCAAAAGCCTGGAATTCCTGGCATTGTGGGTCAACCCCCACAGCACATGGACTGTAGTGGTTCAAGAAGGCAGCTGACTATCGTTGCCACCACCACCTCTAAGGGCAACTAGGGATGGGTAATAAATGCTGGCCAGGCAGTGATACCCACATCCCACAAATGAATTCTTTTAAAATTCAATTTTAGTTTTGAGTGATATCATTTCTTCTGAACTCAAGTGAGCACAGGCCCAGTCAACCCAATCTGTTCTCCCATAACACACCTGCCATTCCAGGAATCAGTCTAGTGCAGAGGCTCCCAACTTTTTCAGTATCCAGGCACACCTAAATGCAACAATTCTATGGTACACCTCTCCAGCTGAATTGATTGCATAAACATAGCAAATGCAATGTTTACAGCCTTAGGGGTTTTCAGCAGAGCGCATACAACAAGTTGAGGTACCACAAGCATTCATGTTTCAAATGTACTGGCAAAAATATGCCGTCTTTGACTGCAAGCAAGATATAATTTCAAAATCTGTTCAACTCCAGGACTTCTAATTATTCATTAACAATGGATCAAAGCAAAAGTAGAGTACATTGCAAATTACTGGGTTAGTGGCGTCTTGTGTTATCTGGTGTGGTAAAGGCCAGATAGTTCCTATTATACTGTCTCTGAACAGTTCTTTTATTTTCTTGAGTTCAGATGTACTTCTATTGACAGGAAATGGATACATTTCTTAATCTAAGACGTGGATCATTGACGTAACTTATTTTTGCAATTCTTTTAAACTATTCACTCAATTCTATGCTAATGTGGAGATGTGTCTGAGCAGGCCAGTTCAAATGTCACTTCAGTTGTGTGGTTTCTTCCAATATCAGGAATATGATGTGTGATCTGTGAAACAATAAAATTTATGGTTGATTTGACTCTGACCTTAATTCCACTTTCCTGCCAACTCCAGTATGCCTTGTAGATCAAAAATCTATCTATCTTTGCCTTGAATATAGTCAGTGAATTGTCCTCCTGCCAGGATAGAAAATTTTGAAGTTTAATGCCGTTTGAAAGAATAAATTCCTCCGCATTGTGCTTGCTCCAGCCTCAGGAAACCATGTTTAATTCAGCTTTCCTGGAATTCCTTATCACAAGGGCAAGACCCTTGAAGTCAGGCAGTGCAAATTGATTTCGACCTGTTGTGCCAGTGACTAGAACGGTGATTGAGATACTTATTTTGTTGAAACACTTCACATGCCTAAGCCTTTCATTTTGGACTTATGGCAAATGCAAAAGTGCCAAATTTTAAACGATTGCTGCAAGTTATACCAAAGATAGTGTGCTGATTGGCTGATAAGTCAGCTTTGGCTAGTGTTTGCATGGAAAAGCTACAGGTAATTGACAGTAGAATGCCTTACTAGATAACTCGAGGCATGAGTTGAACATGAGATAAAAGGTACTGCAGATGCTGGAGAATCCGAGATAACAAGCATGGGGCTGGCTGAACACAGCAGGTCAAGCAGCATCATAGGAGCAGGAAAACTTATGAGTCGAACATCTTTTGTTTGCAAAGAGCATGGTGTTGCTTTTGAATGTATGTCACATAGCAAATGTAAATGTGCTACATTGAGCTCAACTGATTAACATTACACGAACAAGCAATTTAAGATACTGTTAATATTTAAACAAGATAAATTAACTCTGCATGTTCATATTAAATATTGAATGCAAGCCAGCCAGGAGTGTGATGGAATGTTCCCCACCTACGGGATGAGTATAGCTCCAACAACACTTGAGCTCAGCACCATGCAAGACACAGCCAGCTTTGCTTTGTACCACATCCACATTCCCTTCCTGTTTCAAATTTTCCGTAGTTGCCATGTATACCATCTAGAAGAAATTCTATCAGGGCTCCCTAAACAGCACTTTTTTCTAAATGTGTGACTATTACCTTCTAAAAGGACAAGTGGTAGATTAATGGGAGCACTAACATGTGCAAGTTCCCCTCTAAGCCACTTGCTGTACTAACTTCATAATGTGTATACCTACACCAAATGGACTGCAGTGCTTCCAGAAGGAGCTCGCTACCACAAGGGCAACTAAGGACAGGCAATGGATATTGGCCCAGCCAGCAAGGCCCTTGTCTCATGTAGGAATTTTTAAAGCCATCTTTGTGACCGATTTAAATCAAGATGTGGTGTTAAATAGATTGGAGTAGGTTAACAGAAGGTAATCTTGGATGTTTTCAAGATTGAAGAAATATAAATGGCTTTTTCAACATGGGTTGGTGCAGGATTGCATGACCTGGGCTCGGCTAATTTCAAACCTGATTCCAAGATTCTTCTTTAAACAGACAAACCCGAAATGTCTGTTATCCTACTAGAAATGATTCAAAAGACCTGCTTTTGTCATTTTGGTTTCAACAGCAGTAAAGTGTAGCATTGCTTCTGTTAGTCCTAATGTGAGGCAGCAACTCCCAGCCAGATATAATAAATGGCACCACCTTGTTCATGTTTTAAGCTTCTTAAAGGGGGATACCCACGGAAAGTACTTTACACAGAGGGTGGTAGGTGCCTGGAACGCGTTGCCAGCAGAGGTAGTAGAGGCAGGCACGGTAGATTCATTTAAGGTGCGTCTGGACAGATGCATGAGTAGGTGGGGAGCAGAGGGATACAGATCCTTAGGAATTGGGCGATAGGTTTAGACAGTGGATTTGGATTGGCACAGGCTTGGAGGGCCGAAGGGCCTGTTCCTGGGCTGTAAGTTTTCTTTGTTCTTTGTTCTTGGGTTTGTAACCTCGGAACAAACATTTATTTAATCTACTCCGTCCTGGGCGATGCTGGTAAGCAGTATTTTTATATAGGCTCTTGTGGAAGTTGAATTTGTAAAAAGGCAAGTCAGGTTATGGATCCCTTCCTGAAGGACATTAGTGAACTAATTGAATTTTTGCTACAGACCAACAGCTTCGTGGCCACTTCTCTATTTTAACGTTAATTGGCATTTCCTTTAATGAGAGAGGATTAGATGGTTAAATTTTTAAAGCACATCCAAGAGATCTTTTTTGTGCCGGTTAATAGTCTAACTCAAAATGGGGTAGTGCTTTCCCTAATCCTAGGGAATGAAGCCATTCAGCTAGTTAACGTTTCAGTAGGCAAGCATTTTGGGGATAGTGACCATAGATGTTTCAAAGCCCTTATGGAAAAGGAAAAGGGAAGTGCAGAAGTAGTCTAAATTGGCAGAAGACTAATTTGAATATCACTAGTCAGGATCTGGCAAACACAGGCTGGGTGTAGCTACTTGCAGTTAAGTCTAACTCTGGAAAGTGGTAGCCTTTTAAATGTAGTAAGAATTCAAGGCCAGCGTATTCCTCTTGAGGACAAGGGCAGGATGTCAAGAGATCAAAGTTTGCTAAAGAAGGAAGGATATGTCCAGTACAACACACTTAAAAACAAGGAGGCCCTCCAAAAGTATAAAGTATGTAGGGGGGTGCCTAAAAAAGGAAATTGGAAGCCAAAGAGGGGATCAAGGAAAACCGCCGAGGCTTTTTATATGTATGTTCAGTGTGTGTTACTAGGGAAAGACCAGAGCGGAAAACTGTGCATGGAGCCAGTGGACGTGGGTGAGGTCTTAAATGAGTACTTTTCATGTATTCACGGAGGAGAAAGACATTGTAGGCTAGGGATTTTGTTTAGGCTGGTGAGGTTCTAGAGTACCTTAACATTAGCAAGGTATTAGATGTTTTAGCAGGTGCACGTGTGCATAAATCCTCAGGGCCTGATGAGATGTATGCTGTGGAAGGCAAGGGAGGAGATTGCTAGGGCCCTGACAGATATTAAATATCTTGTTGCCACAGCTGAAATGCCACATGACTGGAGGATAAATAATGTGGCTCTTTTTTGTTCATAAAGGGCAGCAGGCATAGGCCAAGTTATTACAGACCGGTTAGTCTGATGTCAGTGGTAGGGAAAATTGGAAAGAATTCTGAAGGACGGGATTAATCAATTGTTGGAAAGGTAGGGATTGCTCAAAGATAGCACAGATCTCTTAGAGGGAGATCCTGTCTGACTATGAAAAGGTGTCGAAATATTGAGTGTAGTGTAGTTGATGTGGTTTGCAAGGACTTCAGTAAAGCATTTCACAAGATCCCACATGGAAGGCTGGTCCAAAAGGAACCCATGGGATCCAAGGCAGGTTGCCAAACAGGATCCAAAATGGCTTACAAATAGGAGGCAAAATCTGAAGAAGGGTCTAGACCCGAAATGTCCGCTTTCCTGCACCCCTGATGCTGCTTGGCCTGCTGTATTCATCCAGCTCTACACCTTGTTATCTCATTCTCCAGCGTCAGCAGTTCCTACTATCTCTGTAACAATTTTAACCCCACTGCAAAGCCGGCTCTAAGGATGTTTACCTTTTTGAAGAAGATACCCTCCTCCCTCCAGAAAGACCTCAGTGGATCTCTCTCCCACTGCAACCCTCCTGTAATCTCTTCGGCCCTGAAACTGCTCGACCACATCCTGAAGCAAACCAGGTACTATAGCCACATTGCCTTTGAGTATCAACTTTTTACTAGCTCCAGCCCCGCCTCCTTGACCTGTCTGTCTCCTCTCCACCTATCTTCCCTTTATCCATCTTCTATCTGCCTCCCCTTTCTCCCTATTTATTTCAGAGTCCCCTTCCCCTCCCCCATTTCTGAAGAAGGGTCTAGACACGCAATGTCAGCTTTCCTGCTCCTCTACTGCTTTGCGTCCTGCTTTATACCTTGTTATCGCTGATGGAGAGTTATTTTTGTAATTGGAAGCCTGTGACCAGTGGTGCTCTACAGGGATCAGTGCTGGGACCCTTGCTGTTTTTTTTTACATGTCAGCAGCCTGGATGTCAGCGTATTGTTTGCAGATGGCGTGAAAATTCGTGGCAGTGAGAAGGATAGTCTCTGGCTACGGTATGATATTGATCAGCTGGTCTAGCAGATGGAATGTAATTCTGATAAGTGCAAGGTATATTTTGGGGGATCTAATGAGGGAAGGATATACACAATGAATGGTGGGTCCATAGGAAATACTGAAGAATAAAGTGATCTTGGTGCACTGAGTCCACAGATCCTTGAAGGTGTCAGCACAGGTATGCAGGGTGGTTAAGAAGGCACATGGGATGCTTGTCTTAATTAACTGCATAGAATTTTGGAGCAAGAAAGTCTTGTTTCAACTTTATCAAAAGTTGGTTAGGTTACAGATGGAATAGTGCATGCTGTTCTGGTTGCCACACTATAGGAAGGATGTGATTACCTGGACAGGGTGTAAAAGAGATTCTCCCAGGATGTTGCGTGGGATGAAGTCTTGAAAAAAGACTGGATAGGCTGAGTTTGTTTTTCTTGGAGCAGAGACTGACGGAGGATCTGATTGCCTCTCAATTTTGTATAGCTCATAGTGGATCGTGAGAATTTCTTCCCTGTGGCAGACCAGAGGGCATAAAGTTTTTGAAGATGAGCAGTCGGTTTAGTGGAGATGCATGGAAAATCTACCACCCTTTTTAGGTGAAAAATATAGATGGAATGTGCTTCCGGAGAGGGTGGTGAAGACTGATACCCTTGCAACATTTAAGCAACATCTGAATAAGTATTTAAAATACCAGGGTATAGGCTATGGACCAAGTGCAGGTAAATGAGATTAATAATGGTGTTTATTAGTCTGCATAGACATGCTGGGCTGAAAAGCCTGTTTCTATGATGTATAAACTTCTAGACTTATAGAATTCACTACTTTTAACTTCTAGGCTCCTGTACTGTTTGTGACGTTGGCACATTTCCCTGCCATTACGACTTGTTCACTTTTTTTTCTTCCCACCCCCAAGGGGCAAACTTTTTTTTAACCAGTGAAAATTTGTTTATGGCCACTTTTCCATGAAGTATGCAGTATAATGAGCCATGATCTGTCCTACTTAAATTCTGATTTCCTCCCACACCCAGTTTGTGTTGAACTAGTTTTATTCATCAGGTGTGACAAGTAATGGAATTATAAATATTTGTTTTGTTCAAATTTCAGTTTAATATTTAACTCTTTTTGCATCATTTTCAAAATGTTGTAGTCTTTCTGGTGGATGTTCTTAAAAACTGGAATGTTTAATTATGTTTGGCCTGGATATTCTGAAGTTGAATTTTGTAAATCTTTACAGATGTTTTTCCCCACACCCTCCAATTGTCTAAAACCTTCCTAAATAAAAGCTGATATAATGCAACAGAATTTTATTCTAACTCATTGAAAATTTTATTACTTCAAGAGATGTGTTACTACGTGGAGGTTAGTGAGGAGCAAATCAAACCTGCTAGAATATCAACTGGAGACAGCCAGGATTGCCGTTTCATATCCAGATGCTTAGATTTGTGTGCTTTTGCATCATTTCACCTTCCTAATGCTTTCACTAAGGAGAGCAAAACCTTTCAAGCAATAGTCATCCGTCTGTAGTACAGCATAATTGTAATGCTTATTACAGTGTAAGCTCAATATAGGAATCCCATGTATATGAGAAACTTGAGTGAGGGGCACGCATAGGCCAAGACAGTCAGAACCACTCAAAGTTGAAAAGAGGAGACAAATTTGGATAAATCCAGAATCAATGGTTAAATGCATGTTTTCCCTTTTTAAAAGCCTGTTCTTTGTAGCTGTAAAGGGGAGACTTTGAGGTAGGGAACTGCGCAGCAATCGGCAATGATTTCCAAATTAGTCATATACTGACCTATTCCTCTTGAAATCCAGAAGGACTTTACCAAGTCTTCCTTGGAATGGTTGCAGTTTTTATTAATTACAGAAAATGCAAATATGTTAGTGAATGAATAAGATAATGAGCAAATAAATCCAACTAACTGAACTAATGCAAGCTTCCTTATAATGACCAGGAGCTCCAAATATCTGACCAGGGCTCAAAAAAAAATGGAATGGAAGTGTTAGTGCTAGAATTCAGACTGGAACATGGTGAGAAAATTGTGGGGAACTGGATGTAGAAGTAGCTTCTTTGTGATTTAAAGGACATCCCTATCTGCAAGAGAGTGGATCTAGATCTTGCCCTGAAAATTCAGTAGCAAACCCGGTGTGTTTGCACAGATGACAGGTGATGCACAGCAGCACCTTGGTTAAAGCTACCTATTGTAGCTGCTCAATAATTCCCTCATCTGAGCTGCAATGTTGCTTGTCAGACTGAACTGTCAGTCAACATTTCCTGTTAAACTTTGGGAACACCAAAGCTATTGTCCTCTATCTTGTCTAAAATTGTATTCCCTAGCTACCACTTGATCTCCCTCTATGGCAACTCTCAGCTTGAACAGGAGTGTAGTGGCCCTAGGTATTTGGTCCCAAGCAGAATATCTGTTTCCATTGCTGAGGGGGAGATAGGTGAGGACAGACAGGTCAAGGGGGCAGGATGAGGTTAGTTGGTAGGAGATGGGGGTGGGGCTTGAGGTGGGAGGCGGGGATAGGTGGGAGGAAAGACAGGTGGTGACGAGCTGGGCTGGTTTTGGGATGCGGTGGGGGAGGGGAGATTTTGAAGCTTGTGAAGTCCACATTGATACCATTGGGCTGCAGGGTACCAAGCGGAATATGAGTTGCTGTTCCTGCAACCTTCGGGTGGTGGCGTTGTGGCACTGCAGAAGGCCCAGGATGGACATGTCGTCTGAGGAATGGGAGGGAGAGTCGAAATGGTTCGCGACTGGGAGGTGCAGTTGTTTAGTACTCTACAGTTCTACACCTTGTTATCTCAGATTCTCCAGCATCTGCAGTTCCTACTATCTCTATACCTGGCTCTTCCCGCCCCCCCCCCCCCCAACATCGTACCCTGTAAACTTGGGGGCATCAAAAAATGCTGTTGTAGGTTCTTCATACCTTCTCTGGTCTCAGGTTTTCTGTAGACATCAATAACCCAGGGCAGTCCCAACAATGAGATATACTCGATTATTCTTTATTGAAGCCAGGTACTGTACAAAATACTGCAATAATTGTATATCACAAGCTTACCCATACAATGCTTACTGTTGCAAATGGACAAGTCCATGTAAACTGGTTCAAGGATCAGATTGAAACTGGTGATTGGTCTGTTCCATCCCAACTTCAAGGAGATGATTCCTGTTCGTTAGCTAGCTATTGCCTCAAAGTGCTTTCTCTTGTACCCTTTGAGGATGCACATGGCATGCGTGGAATCTTTGGTCATCTGATGACTGTGTCCATACTTCAGGTAAATATTGTAAGTGTGCCATATCTACCATGTTCAGTGGACCTTTCACTCATTAGCATAACTGCTTGTTTTCTCTGAAAGGAGGCTTTTTGGTTTTAACAAACTGTTTGTTCTTGACTTCAGACCAGCCTGCTCGTGTAGGTTATTTCCTTAATCTTTTGTCATCCAATCAACTATGATATTTGCACAGCATAACCCAGTGGTCAATGCGCTTTTCATAGTTTAATATTCTCAACCAGACAACATCCTGGTAAACTTTCGGTACCCTCTCCAAAGCCTTCACATCCTTCTGATATTGTGGTAACCAGAAATTTATGTAATATTCTAAACACTTTTTCTAAGAACACTTCTATACTGTTGTAAGATGACTTGCCAATTCCTATATTCTATCCCAACTGATGAAGGTGCACATGCCATGTGCCACCTTGACCACCTTACTCACTTGTTGTCACTTTAAGGAAACTGAACCTAGGTCCGTTGGTTCATTCAGAAAGTAAGGAGGCATGGGATTCAGGGAAATTTGGCTGTCTGGATACAGAATTGGCTGTCCAACAGAAGACAGGGTAATAGTAGATGGAAAGGATTCAGCCTGGAGCTCGGTGACCAGTGGTGGTCCGCAGGGATCTGTTCTGGGACTTCTGTTTTGTGATCTTTATAAATGACTTGGATGAGGAAGTGGAAGGGTGGGTCAGTAAGTTTGCCGATGACACAAAGGGTGGAGGGCTGTTGTTGATTGCGACGGGACATTGATGGGATGGAGAGCTGGGCAAAGAAGTGGCAGATGGAATTCAACCCAGAAAAGTGTGGTGGTTCCTTTTTTGACGGTCGAATTTGAATGCAGAATACAGGGTTAATGCAGGATTCTTGACACTGGAAGAACAAAGGGATCTTGGGGTCCACATCCATAGATTCCTCAAAGTTGCTACCCAAGTTGATAAGGTTGTTAAAGCGTATGGTGCGTTGGCTTTCATTGGCAAGGGGATTGAGTTTAAGAGCTGCAAGGTTGTGCTGCAGCTGTACAGAACCATGGTTAGACCACACTTGGAATATTGTGTTCAGTTCTAGTCACCTCATTATTGGAAGGATGTGGTGGCTTTAGAGCGGGTGCAGAGGAGATTTATCAGATGGTGCCTGGACTGTAGGGTGGGTCTTATGAAGAAGGGTTGAGGGAGCTAGGGTTTCCTTCATTGAAGCAAAGAAGATTGAGAGGTGACTTGATAGAGGTGTGCAAGATGATGAGAGGAATAGAGTGGATAGCCAGAGATTTTTTTCCCAGGATGGAAATAGCTATCACGAGAGGGCGTAATTTTAAAGTGATGGAAGGTATAGGAGAGATGTCAGAGGTAGGCTCTTTACAGAGTGGTGAGTGCGTGGAATGCACTGCCAGTGGTGGTGGTAGAGTCAGATACATCAAGGATATTTTAAGTGACTCTTGGATAGGTACATGGATGATAGTAAAATGAAGTGTATGTAGGTTAATTTAGTCTGAGTAGAATAGTAGTAATAGATAATAAGATAATGTCATGGGCTGAAGAGCCTGTACTGTGCTGTACTGTTCTGTGTTCTGTCTGTATGTTTTAACTTTTAAGGGTTCTGCCATCTATTAATACTCCTCTCCTGCTTTAGACCTTTCAAAATTCATCCACTGGTGTTTGTCCAGGTTAAATTCTGTCTACCATTTCTCTGCCCAAGTCTCCAGCATGCCTATATCCTGCTAAATCCTCTAGCAATCCTCATTATTTGCAGCTCCTCCCAGTCTGTCAGCTGCAGACTTGCTAATCAAACCACCTCCATTCTCTTCTAAATTTTACCTATGGGGATCCCAGCACAGGTCCCTGCATAGCACCTGCACTGGTCATAAATTACCAGTCAGAAAAACATCCTCCCGTAACTGCTGCCTTCCGTGACCAAGCCAGTTCTGTATCCATCTTAACTCACCACGTAACTTTCATATCCACCTGCCATGACGGACTTTGTCAAATGCCTTACTAAAGTTCATGTAGACAGCATTCACCATTCTGCTTTCATCAATATCTTTGTCATTCCTCAAAAAAACTTGATCAAGGTTGAGAGACACAACCTCCCCTGCACAAAGACATGCAGCCTATTGTTAGTAAGCCTATATTTTTTCCAAATGTGAATAAATCCTGTCACTAAGAATTTTCAATAGTTTTCTTACCACTGAAGGCTCACCAGCCTGTAATTTCTCAGATTATCCTTGTTATCTTCCTTAAGGGAACATATTGGTTATTCTCCTGTCCTCTGGGATCTCCTCTTTCTGTAAAGAGGATACAAAGGTTTTGTACAAGGCCACAGCAATTTCCCCTCTCTCCTCCCTCAGTATTCGGGGATAGACCCTATCAGGTCCTGGGGACTTGATGCTTTTCAAAACGCCAACACTTTTTTTAAAACATATTGACATGCCCTAAAATATCAACATAACCCTCTAGACTCACTATCTTTCTCCTTTTGTAAATAGCAATGCAAAGTATTTATTTGTAAAGGACCTCACCCATCTTGTGTGGACCCACCCTTTTTTCCTAGTTATCCTCTTGCTCCTTGTACACTTATAAAATGCACTGGGATTTTCCTTAATCCTGTTTGCCAATGTTACAGCTCCTTTTAACCCTCCTAACTGCTTGTTTAAGTTCTTTTCTGCTGTCTTTGTATTATTCGAGGGCTCTCTGTTTTCAGTTTCCTAAACCTTGCATATGCCTCCAATTTCTTTTTGACTACGCTCTCAATTTCTCTTGTCATCTAAGGTTCCTGAATCTTGCTATCCTAGTCCTTCACTTTTACAGGAGTATGCTGGTCCTAAGCGCTCTCCAACTGGCATTTAAAAGATTCCTATGTGACAGACATGAATTTACCCTCAAACTGCCACCTCAGTCTCTTTGCTCCAGTTCCTGTCTAATGTTGTAGTTAGCCTTACCCCAATTCAGTACTTGCTGTTCCTGAAATACTTTGACCTGGCTGGGCTCATTTCCAAATACCAGGTCTAGTATGGCCCCTTCCCTAGTTGGTCTAGAGCTTTAAGAAACCCTCCTGGAAATGTAACAAATACACCCCCACAACACCCAGCCCCAATCCAAGCCCCCCAATACTAAGGGGGTCATGGTCAATTTGGGGGGTGGGGAGGTGGTGGTGGGAGGTGGCGGGGCGCAGTGAGAATGTTAAAATTACCTACCACAAGGTTTCTGTTTTTTCCATAAACCGTCCATGTTTCTGTTCCCTTACATCCTGCTAGCTGTTGGGATGCCTGGTGCACTATCCCAGCATTAGTGATTGCACCCTTCCTGTTCCTGAGCTCTACTCATAAGGCCTTGCCACCTCCAAAGGTGTCCTCCCTCAGTACAGCTGTGATATTCTCCCTAATCAGTGACGTGGTTCCCCCACCTCTTACATGCCTGCTCAGCCTCACCAGAAACATCTAAATTCTGGAACATTAAGCTGCCAATCCTGTCTGTGTCTCAACCAAGTCTCTAATAGCTACAACAGCATAGTTGTACTGACTATTCCAAGTTCTAATTTCATCTGCCTTACCTGTGCATACTCCTCCCATTAGACAAATATTTCCATCAGTCAGTCCTGCTGTATTCAGCAACTTCTCCCTGTGTGTTATTCCTCTTGGTCTTACTGAACTTAGTTTCTAACTCTGTTTATTTCACTTCATGACCTACTGCTCTGGTTCCATCTCACCCCCTGCCAAGCTAGTTTACACCTTGCTGAGTGTTAGCAAACCTCCCTGCTAGGGTATTGGTTCCCTTAGTTTAGGTGCAACATATCCTCATTGAATGCCTGCCTGCCCTGGAAGACATCTCAATGATGCACAAATCTGAAGCTCCCGCTCCTGCATTGGCTCTTTAGCCATGTATTTAACCTTTCTTTCTTCCTCCTCCTTGCTTCACTAGACATGGCATGGAGTAATCCCGACTTAACCCTAGAAGTTCCATTTCTGATGAAGGGTCTCGATCCGAAACGTCAGTTTTCCTGCTCCTCTGATGCTGCTTGGCCTGCTGTGTTCATCCAGCTCTACACCTTGTTATGTCTTAACCCTAGAGGTCTTGTCTTTCAATTTACTACCTAACTCCCTTTGCAGGACATCGCCTGTGTCGCTAGTGTACCACAACCTCCTGGCTGCTCCCCCTCCCTTTTGAGAATGTCCCACCCAGAGGCATCCTTGGCCCTAGCATCAGGGAGGCAACATGCCATCCTGGAGTCAATTTTGTGGCCACAAAAAAACCTCTGTGCCCTGACTGCAGAGTCCCCTGTTTCTACACTTTGATCCTCCCTGCTGTACAACAGCCAGCTGTGGTGCCATTGCTCTGGCTGCTGCTGTCATCATCCATGGTTGGCAGGGATTGCCTATCATGTCCAAAACAGTATACTTGTTAGAGAGGATACCCCTGCACTGTCTTGCCTGTCTCATCACACCAATGCTTAATGCCCTACATTAGCTCCCAGTCAAACAACATAATTTTTAAAGATCTCTCCTTCCTTTCAAATCCCTCTATGGGCATTCCTATTTCTAGCCCATGACAATTTGCATTATCTGTACTTGTTAATTCTAGCCTCTTGAAACGCCAACTTTTATCATTCTTCCTTTGATAACCATACTTTCAGTTATCTGAGCCCTGAAGTCTGGTAATGTGACACCTTGGGACATCTTTTAGACAGCTATAAATAAAGTTGTTAAAGTTTGCATCCTACTGCTCTGTAGTATTATTGCTTCGCTGCATCAGTGTCAAAACCTCTCAATTGAATTTGCTGATGCTGCACATTTTTTGGGTTTCTTGTGCTAGAGAGTGATTGTATGCAGGACAATGGTTCAGGTTGTTATCCAAGTCTATACAGTGTGTTTTGGATTTTGTTTTAAAGTAGTGCCTATACTGATATCTCTCCTTGATTTTCAGTAATGCTTTATTTTTCTCCACATTAAAATGCTGCTAGTCTTTTTGGGTTGTCAGAGTGGGCCAGCCTAGCTTAATGATGGCATTTTCACTGGTATCATAAGCTTGCCGGTTCATACTTCACAAAACATAAGTTGTGATTACGTCAGTGAATGTGAAGAAATGTGTAGCACCTGAAAACACCTGATTTTCTTTCATCTCAGAAGCTAAGTAAACTCTGACTTAGTACTTGGCTGGGTCACCACCTGGGAATACCCGACAGTAACCTTTTTAAGGGGCATGTGCACAGTTGGTGACCTTGTCTCTGAGCCAGAAAGTCCAGGTTAAAGTTCCTCTTTGGGATTTGATAGCCACAGATATCATAACATCTGCAGCTAGGTTGGTAATTGAAGAATACACGTGCACGTTAAACAAGGGCAACCAACACAGATTTATTAGGTTCAAATAGTGTTTACAAGACTAGCTTTTTCGAAAAGAGGAAACTGGACACAATGTGACTTGTTGAAATTTGTGTGGAATGGTAGCAGAATAGATATAAGATCATTTTTTACAGTAAGTAAAGATTTAACATTAAATGTGTGCAGGAAAAAAAATTTGATTTGACAGTGTATACTAGATGTCCACTGATGTATATTTGTAGATATTTTCTGATCAACCTGTTCAGAGATGATATTACACACCTGTAGAATAGTTGGTCCATAGTTATGGACATTATCACTACACCACACACAGAATTTAGACATAAGTGATTTGAAGATACCTCAAGAAGGCTATGAGGAGTGTAGTTCAATTACTGAAGCAAATGGCTACTATAAATGGGCCCCTTCTACAGTTTTCCCAGGGGGGAGGCGATCGCCCAGTGGTAATATCACTGGACTGTTAACCCAGAGACCCAGATAATGCTCTGGGCCACCTGGGTTTGAATCCTGCCATGGCAAATGTTGCAATTTGAATTCAATAAACATCTGGAATTAAGAATGTAATGGTGACTGTGAATCTATTGTCAATTGAGTTTACTAATGTCCTTTCAGGGAAGGAAACTGCCATCCTTACCTGGTCTGGCCTACATGTGACTCCAGACCCATAGCAATGTGGTTGACTCTGAACTGCCGAGTGGGTAATAAATGCTGCCTCACCAGCGATGCCCTCATCCCTGAATGAATAAAAAAAAAACTCTACTCTCAAACCTTAGTGAATTAAAAAATATATACAATGAGCTAAAGCTTGAGTGCTATTTTAAGGACTGCAATCTTTCAGAGGCATTAAACTAAAAGTATATCTGCCCTTTCAGCTAGTTGGAAAAGGAGCAAGTTATTCCAAACCTAACTTGACATATTTATCTTTCAATTAAGACTACAAGAACAGATTAACTACTTATTCATTGCATTCAATTTTGTGATCTCAAGTAAAAATTGAAGGGTCTAGGCCCAAAACATCAGCCTTCCTGCTCCTTTGCTGCTTGGCCTGCTGTGTTCATCCAGCTCGACACCTTGTTATACCATGTTTGTAATATGTCTCAAAATAGTTCACTGTCTGTGAAGTTCCAGCATTCCTGTGAAAAATACAAGTAGAGTTGTAGAGCTTTTTTTTTTTTTTTTTTGCTTATTGAAACTGTTAGTGACGGGCTGGCTGTAATCCAGTTGAATGTGAGGGTGGTTAATATAATGTTAATAAGTTAGTATCAACACAGCCTGAAAAGTCTGTTGGCTGAGCCCTCTAGATTGGATTCCTGTCCACCTGTAATTTGAAACTTTTTTTTTGAACACACATCTTTAACATTATTCATTAGGCCCAAGTGCTACTGAATGTATAAAAGCCAAGTTCAGTGGATGCTGTTTTTAATTTCAAAATGCTGGAAAAACTCAACAGGTCTGGCAGTATCGGAAAAGTGAGCTTAGTGTTTCAAGTCCAATATGGCTCTTGGAGCAAATATCAAAAGTAGAGCAAATGGTAGGAGAGGACAGGTAAAGAGTACATGCTAATGGAAAATACATTGGTGCTGAACTGGATGTTGTGGAGTTACAATCACAATGGAAAGCAGTGTTTGTATCGTTGAATCCTGAAGGCCATAAAGCTACATAGAAAATGTGTTCGAGATAACAAGCATGGGGCTGGATGAACAC
>JAHRHZ010000165.1:383448-431686 GCA_024137785.1 Ginglymostoma cirratum
CCCCATGCTTGTTATCTCGGATTCTCCAGCATCTGCAGTACCTTTTTATCTCTGATAGAAAATGTGTTCCTTCAGTTTACATTGGACTTTCACTGGAACAGGCCTAATGCTGAATTGTTAGCATGAGAGCTACTTGATGTTACTGGTTGCTCAGCAACACAAAAGGTAATGCTGTAGTAGAGCCTCAGGCTGATAGTTCTGTGCATGTGTTCAAATCCCACTATAGCAGATGGTGATATTTGAAATCAGTTAAATTAAAAACCTGGAATTAAAAACTAATCTAATGGGGACCATGTAATTTGTCAATTTTCATAAAACCCATCTGGTTTATTAATATCCTTTTTTTGATCACTCTTTGGATGTGATTGTCAGTGGCTGAAAATGTTCGCTTGTTTCTAGTTGTCTTTGAGGAAAGTGGTGGTGGTGAGCACCCTGCTTGAATCACTACAGTCCATGTGTTGTATGTTGACCCACAGTGCACTTTGTCACTGGGTCAAAAATCCTAGAATTGCCTGTGAAAGAATGGTGAGATATTTCCAAGTCAATATAGTGAGTTTTTGCGGGGAACTAGTAAATGGTGGTGTGTATCTGCTGCCCTTTTCCTTTTGAGATCGAAGTGTTTGTGGGAAGATGCTGCCCAAAGACACTAAGAGAATTTCTGCAGTGCATCTTGTAGATAGTAGCAACATTGTGTGCTAAGTGACAGTGTTAGAAGGACTGGACGTTTGTGAATGTGGTGGCAATCAACAGACTATTTTGTTCTGGATGGTGTTAGGTGCAGTTTCAGCACTGAAGCTTATCGAAGTATGTGGGAAGTATTCCATCACTTGTGCCTTGCAGATGGTGGACAAGCTTTAGGAGTCAGGTGATGAGTTAGACGTGGCAGTATTCCTCGTTTCTGACCTGCTCTTGCAGCCGCTGTTTATATGGCAAGTCCAGTTGAGTTTCTGGTCATGGTAAGTTTCTGGTAATCCCAAGGGTGTTGCTAGTTAAGAATTTGGTGATGGTAATGCCATTGACTGTCAAGGGGTGGTGGTTAGATGTCTCTTTATTGGAGATGGCCATTGTTGGGCATTTGTGTGATGAGTGTTACTTGCCACTTTCCAGCCCAAGCCTGGGTATCATCCAGATTGTGTTGCATTTGAACATGAACCACTTCAGTATCCAAGGAGTCATGAATGATGCTGAATTCTGTGCTGTCATTGCTGAATATCCCCACTTCTGACCTTATGGCAAGAAGGTCATTGAAGCAGTACCTAGGATACTACCCTGAGGAACTCCTGCAGAGATGTACTGAAGCTGAGATGATTGTCCTCGAACAACCACTACCCATCATCCTATGTGTCAGGTATGACTCAAATCGGTAGAGAGTTTTCCCCAATACCCATTGATTCCAGTTTCCCTTTGCTGCACTCAGTTGAATGCAGCCTTGATATAAAGGGCTGTCACTCTAACCTTACCTCTGGAGTCACCTCTTTTGGTCAAACAGACAAATGACTGCAATAAAGTTAGGAGCTGAGTGGCCCTGGCAGAAACCAAATGGAACACTGCAGAGCAGTTGTTGCTGACCAAGTGCTACTTGCTAGCATCGATGACACTTTCCATCACTACCACTCCAGTGTAGACTGCGGCACTAATTGGCTGGGTTGGATTTGTCCTGCTTTTTGTGTACAGGACATAAAGGCAATTTTCCACATTGACTGACTGCCAGTGTTGTAACTGTAGTGGAACAACTTTGCCATAGGATTGGCAAGTCGTGGTCTTCAGTACTGTTGCCAAGATGGCAGTGGCAGAATAACAGTGCTTGGGATTTTGCTCATCTGCATGCTTCTGTCCATTTTCTCCTTTTTTTTCCCTTTTTCTTTCTCTTACCTTTTCTCCTTTGGGGAACTCGGCTGCAGTGAAGCAAACAACTTTGGTGACAGCAGCAAGTATGGGTCCAGCAGCAAGACAACTGCAGAAAGAAGCAACTTTGGTGGGCCCAGTGTAGGATTAGAGGTGATGGCAGTGACAGCAGGGCAGCATCTATGATTGCCGGAGAGCGTAGCATCTGCAGTCGATAATGGAATCGGGACGTTGGACTTCAGCTGCGGTAATGCAGTAGGCCTGATTTGGTGCTCCTGGTGAATTGACACTTGCATCAGTGGTGTGGTACTCCTGGCACTGGAGGTCCAGAGTGGGAGCATCAGTGGTGGCCCCAGAGCAGGAATGTTGGTCAGGGGTGGAGGCAACTCCACAAATTGCTGTGGGTCCAATGTCGAGTGGAGTATAAGAAAGGAGGAAGAACTCCTTTTTTTTTAAGTTATTTTGCTCATTTAATAATATCGTCTGTAACTCAGTGGCACCAGAGCTTGGTGACATAGTACACTCTCCATTGCATTTATTTGAATACAAGTGACAATAAATCGTTCAATTCAGAATGTTGTCAGGGCCGATAGTCTTTGCAGTATCCGGTGCCTCCAACTGTTTCTAGATATCATGTGGATTGAATCAAATTGGTTGAAAGCTGGCATTTTTGATGCTGGGGACTATCAGGAGGCCCAAATGGATCATCCATGTGGCATTTCAAACTGAAGATTTGTGAATGCTTCAGCCTTGTCTTTTGCACTGAATTGTTGGGCTCTTCTATCATTGAGGGTATTTGTGTAGCCACCATCTCCAGGGAGTTATTTAATTGTCCATTACTATTCACGACTGGATGTGGCACAACTGCAGAAGTTAGGTCTGATCCATTGGTTGTGGGATTGCTTAGCTCGGTCTATCACTTGCTTGGTAACGCTGTTTAGCATGAGTGGTGCTGTTAGCTTCACCAGGTTGATACCTCATTATGTATGCCTGGAGCTGCCCCTGGCATGCCCTCCTGCAGTCTCCATGAAACTGGCTTGATGGTAATGGTTGAGTCGGTGATATGCTGGGCCATGAGGTTGCAAATTGTACTAGAATACAATTCTGTTGGCCCACATGTTGATGCCTTATGAATGCCTGGTCTTGAGTTCCTCTATCTGTTTGAAGTCTGTCCCATTTCACACACAACTGCAGGATAGTTGACAATCAATCAGCTCAATGCGGGAGGGAAATCTGTCATCGTTACCTTTGCATGTGACTTCAAACCCACAGCAATGTGATCGATTTATAAATGCCATGACACATCCCAGCAAAGTAATCAGTTTTATCAAATTGCTATAAAGCCGAAGGCGCAAAATCCAGATGGACTGCCGGCATCAGTCTCAGCATCTGAAATTACAACGGTAAACGCAACCAATTTGACCCTTCAAAGTCCTCTTTGCTAACATCTGGGGCCCTATCCCAAAATTGGAAAAGCTGCCCCAAGGTCTAGTCAAGTAAAAGACAATTCAAGACTGGGCACCCTCCTGTTCTGAAGTTTTATGCATAAGTTAAATATAAAATTACAAACTTGATCAATTTTCTACCTTTTGACTTCTGTATAAAGGTTTCTATAATCAAAGAATCCCATCCCAGGTAGTATAGGAAACGATATTCTATTATCAGCAAACAAGGAGGAGAAGTCGTCCTATGTCCAAACTTGTGCTAATTATAAATTTCTGGGTGATGTAGACTAATACCTTCAGTCTGCTCTTTAAGCTGATTGGTTTCCTAAACCAAAGAGAATCTGACTTCAGGAGAATCAAATGGAATATAGGTACTATAGCTTAGATTCTTGAAGTTATATTCAGGGCTTTATGGCACAAATTTTGTTTCCACCAAACAAAAAAACAGATGCTAGAAATCAGAAAAACAGAAAATTGCTGGAAAACACACAGGTAGGGGGAGCTGGAGCTGGATGCACTCAGGATCTATGCTGCAGAGTGCATCATAGATAAGAGTTTTCGTGAGGTGCAGGCAGAGAGCAGCTGGGTGACCACCAGGAAAGGCAAAGGGAGGAGGCAGACAGTGTAGGAATCCCCTTCAAGTATACTGTTTTGGATACTGTTGGAGTCGGGGGTGCAGGGAAGAATAATTCTTCAGGGTGAGGTAGTAGTAGCCAGGTCGGTGCCACTGTGACTGGCTCTGGGGCATTTTGGGAAAGGATAAAGATAAACAGGACCTTAGTGAGAGAAGACTCGATAGGGGGGCAAACAGGAATCCAGGATTGTGTTGCTTCCTGGGTGCCAGAGCCCAGGATGTCTTGGAGCAGCTGCAAAATGCCCTCACAGGGGAGGGTGAGCAGCCAGAAGTCACTGCACGTTGGCACAAATGCCGTAGGTAGAAATAGGGATGAGATCCTGCGGAGTGTTTATAGAGAACTAGGAAAAACATTTAAACCAGGACCTCGATGGTAATCTCCAGATTACTTCCAGTGCCATATGCTAGTGAGGGTAAGGAGGATATGGCAGATGAGTGCATGGCTAAAGAATTGGTGCAGGGGACAGGGCTTCTGATTCCTGGATCAATGGGATCTTTTCTGGGGCAGAAGTGACATGTTCAGGAGGGTTCTGAGGAAGGGTCACCGGACCCGGAACGTTAACTGTTTTTTCCTCCTTAGATGCTGCCAGACCAGCTGAGCTTTTCCAGCAACTTTGTTTTTGCTCTTATTCAGGCGGGACCTGCACTGGAGGGGAACCAATATCCGGGCAGGTGGATTGCTAATGCTACAAGGGAGGGTTTAAACTAGATTGGCAGGAGGGTGGGATGCTGAACAGCAGGGAGGCAAGTATGAGGCTGGAAAGAGGTAGTGATCAGAAATAGCAAGCCGAAGAGACTGGTCAGGCTGGAACGCGACATGGAGTGAGGAATGCCTCTGAGTTCATCGGCCTTACCTGTCAGCCCTCTTGCATTGAAATAGATGCCCATCTGAAAGGGATATCCTTTTCCAGTGCAAAAAAAAACATGCTGAGGAGAATAGTTTATTTTCCCTCGCCAGTTGCTGTGTGACCTGTTGGTTTTAACCAAAAGTAAAAGTTTAAAAGTTGTGAACCAGTTGTTCTGTGCCTGCTGCAAGCCAGCAAAATTACAAGGAAAAGAGACTGAGGAGCAGCAAATCCTGGCCATCTAAAAGGATTCCTCAACAAACCTGTGAACAGGGACTGTTGAACTGTCTTCCCAGACTTTCCCTCCAAACATAACATCAATGTTTTTTCATCTGTGTGGAGGTGTGATTTCTTAGAGCATTGGAGTTTTAACTAGCACTTATATGCTGAGAGGTCATAGATTCTGGCTACAGGTAAGCAACTATTTGTTTATAATAGTTTTTAAGTACAGAAACCTGATATGTGCTTTGTCAACCCGAGTCTAAAAGATGGGTATGCTAGAGAATTTTCAGCTGCTTCATCAATGACCTTGCCTCCATAATAAAGTCAAAATGGGGCTATTTGCCAGTGATTACACAACCTTCAGTATTCCCAACTGCATTTGAAACATCCAGTGGAGGGGCTTCCTACAGCACTGAGCAATTTAGAATCACGTTGAGTTTGTGGCTGTGAATGATGGCGGACCTGTCTGGCTTTTGCTTCTGTTACTGACTTCCTCAGACATGACTGTTTTGAAGTGCCAATAATGTATTTTCGTCTTACTTTACAGACAAAATAATGAAGTAATAAAGATGACTTCCAACTTTCAAGCAACAATCAGCTCCGCTGTGACTCCTACCCATAATTCGACTAAGGAATACTGCTATAGTGCTCGGATAAGAAGTACCGTGTTGCAGGGTTTGCCCTTTGGAGGAGTTCCTACAGTTCTTGCACTAGATTTTATGTGCTTTTTGGTATGTTGTGCGGATTAGTATATCAAACATGTATGTTTGTGAACATCTCTTGTCACTACGGATGTTTGAATACAATCACTTGGTCCAGATTTTCCCCTCAAAATATAGGGTAATAGTGTAAAGAGCTACTTTGGATGAAGATATTCACAGAAATTTGAACTTTGTCCTTTCCAACACAATTAACCTTTTAAACAGGATAATAAATATTTGTTACAGACAGTCACTCAGTCTACTTTCAGTGTCAGATTGTTACATTTGTCCCACAGTGAGCAAGGTAATTGCCAAAGCTTTGGTAGCATAGACAAAAGTCAGGCTGTTACATGGCAGATGAACACAGCAGTACGTTCTCTGTGTGCAGTTTGCTCAGTTTTCCGCATGGCTTGGAAAACCATCTGGTGAAGTTGACCAATGACGAAAATGTAGTAAAATCTCAAGCAGAATTGCAGGGACCCACCCACACTTGTGATAAGTGGCACTTTGTAGCCAAGGAAGCTCCTATGTATTCAGACTTGCCTAAAAATATCAGGTAGTAAGAACTGCCGATGCTGGAGTCAGAAATAACATGTGGAGCTGGAGGAATGCAGCATCAGGGGAGCAGGAAGGTTGACGTTTCGGGTCAATTTCCTGACCTGAAAAGTCAGTGCTACTCTGATCCCACCTGGCCTGCTGTGTTCCTCCAGCTCCACACTGTTGCCTAAAAATATGCTCTGTCAAAAAGAAAAGAATAAAAACACACCAAACATTAAAATATAGTTCAACATGTTCATACCTTACAGTGGAAGAGCAGGCCATTGTAAAAGAGTTAGATCTTAATAAATAGTTTGCTAAACAGAAAAAAAAAGCTCTGCAGATGAGTCCACCATGTTTGACCACGCAGATAACATGTTCTAGGCTCCAGGGTGAAATCCAGAATACCTGTGCCAATTGCAGCTTCAGCTAGGGAAATAGGCAGGTGGGAATTCATTACGCTCTTCAGGGTCATTGAAAATACTCCTTTTTGGCTGATTTTACTCCACACCTATCCCCAATAACCTTTCATCCAATTCCTCATATGAATTGACCCCCTGCCTTTTTTAAAAAAAGGTCAAATACTCAGGAACTCTGCTTCCCCCACCTTTTTTGAGAAAGAACGTCACAGGACCTACTGAAAATAATTCTCCTTTCATAAATTGGTAACTCCTTATTTTTGAACAGTGACCCAAAGTTCTGGATTTTCCCACAAGCAAAAATACCCTGTCCAAAAATCCTGGCCTATTTTCTGCTCATGTCAAGTCTGCACCACCATCTGGTGAAACAGTAATTGATCTGATCCACAGCACCACTTTCCTGCCTTTTTCTTTCTAACTACTGATTCCCTGACTGCAAATAAAATATTCCACAGGTTCACCACCCTCAAGAAATTCCTCCTCTCTGCCTTGAATGTGAGTCCCTCGGTGAGATTGTGGGAGAGTCTAGGACCAGATGCCACAAAGAAAACAGCCTGTCCATTTGCATCCCGTCAAGTCCCCTAAGAATCTTGTATGTTTCAATAATTACACTTCTCCATTCTTCTTAATTCAATGACTCTTACCAACTTTTATAAATGCACCATAGAAAGCATCCTATCTGGATGCATCACAGCTAGGTATGGCAACTGCTCTGCCTAAAACAGCAAGAAATTAGAGTTGTGAACACAGTCCAGTCCATCAGGAAAACCAGCCTTCCACCCATTGACTCCACCTGGGCTTCTGCCGCCTCAAAAGCAGCCAATGTAATCAAATACCCCTCCCATCAGGCAGGAGGTACAGCTTCTTCCCCTCAGTTATCAGAATTATGAATGGACTTCGTATATTAGAGTTGATCTTCTCTCTGCACCTTCTCTGTAGCTAATGTGTGTGTTGTGATTTGTCTGGATAGCAAGCTACCCAGTACTTTTCACTGTATCTTGGTACATGTGACAATAAAATAGCTCAAATCAAATAGGTCCAATTTAAACAACCCGTCCTCATAAGGTGGTTACTAATCAAGAAGACCATCTTAAATTGCAAAAAAAAAATGGGTTGATCAGCTGGGCAGAACAGTGCAGATCCGCTGAGATTAACTTCTGAGATGATGCACTTTGGAAGAAGTAACAAAACAAGGAGAACTGAGTGACACAACATAAGGAAGCTCAAGAAGAGGGATTTTGAGGTGCTTCTCCACTGGTCTTAAGTGGCTTAGTAGAATGGTTAAGGTGGCATGCAGGACATATCAGTCATTGCATAGATTATAAGAGCAGAGATATTATGTAGGAACTTACAGAACGTTGGTTAGGCCATAGTTGGAGTACTGTGTGTAGTCCTGGTCACCACACTATAGGAAACGTGTGATTGCACTGGAGGGAGTCCAGAAGAGACTTACCCGGACCTTGCCTGGGATATCAAGATCCCTCTTGCACATCTTGTTATCCTCACCTCTTGCCTTCCCACCTAATCTTGTATTATCTGCAAACTATGAAACTGTGTATTATCAAAGTACATTGGTTCTGAATGGTGCCAGTAATTTCTGGCACAATTTAAGTTGCAGTGAAACATGGGAGAGCTCATAAAGGCTAATTGGGGACGTACTCTTTCAGTAGAGTTGATCAACAGTTACTATCCAAATCCTCTGTCTCTTATATGTACAGTGAACAAAACAATGCTTGAAGATTAGCAAGACTATATTTTAAGTCTGGAGGAGCATGCATAAAATGTTACACAGAATTCAACAATTTGTAAGATGTTAACTCATTTACAGCATAAATTAGGAGGGTCTTATTGCTTTTTTTTACAGCTGTCGTTGAAGGCAGTGTCTTCTGACCCCCATAACTTCAGACATACGTGTTAACATGTTAGAAATGTGCGCATTTTCTAGCTATCACATGTAGAACATGTGTGACCTCTTTGCAGCATAAGCAGTTTCAAAACCAGGTTCATCAGTGGAGAGTCTGGACACAGGAAGAAGGAATTGGTTGGGGAGGGTGCATGAGAGGAGTGGGGAGAATCCCCCGCCTCCTGCGTCCTGAATGCCCCCACCGTCTCAGTCCCAATCTATGTTGGCCAAAACTCTTTAAATGCATGTGCATGATTTTAGAGTGGCCTATAGTGCGTGGGCTAGTGTCAACAAACACCGCTATCATTGAATGCGGAATGCAATATACTTGGGTGCCAAACATGAAGTTTTATTTCCCTTTTTTGTTTTGTTTCAGGCACTACTGTTTGTGTTCTCCATTTTGCGAAAGGTAGCTTGGGACTATGGGCGACTTGCACTAGTTTCAGATGCTGAAAGGTAATGGCTTCGAGTGTATTAACCACTGCTTTTCAGTCGCTTATGAAGCGTGACTGTACTTTTTAAAAATCTTCCAATGGCTTTTTGTCAACAATAAAAACATTATTCTCTATTCCTTTATTCTATAAAAATTAATGTAACAAGTTTTATAAATTAGTCTTACTGTATATCAAATCTATTTTACCCTTTTTTCCTCCATGTCCCTTGACTCCCTTAAACAAAAATGTCAATTCCAGCCTTGAAGACTGCATCATCCTTGGTTTCTAGAGGATTAACTACTATTTCTTTAGTTGAAATTGTTTCCTAGTTCACTCCTGAATAGCCTAGCTCTTCGATTAAGGCTAAATATGTTCTTATGTTTGTCCCCTTGTTCCTCTAGCCAAATAGGGTGTTGGTTTACATCTAACTTATCAAATGTCATTATCGTTTTCAAGAACTTTATCAAATCACCCCTTCAACCTTAAATTCAAAGGAGTACAGATCAACTTCATGTTCCATGTCATCAACTTCCAGCTGTGAAGAACGGTCAATGGACTCGACGTTAACTCTAGTTTCTTTCCGCAGATGCTACCAAACCTACTGAATGTTGCGAGCAATGTCTGATTTTTGTTTTTGGCATCAGCAGTTTAATTCGTTTTTAAGTGCATATTGCTTGTATTTTAAGCCTTGGTAAACTTTTCTGGTGGATTTTGGCATTCAGGGTTAATAGATCTTCCAGAACTGCATTGCTCAAAATGGAATGCAGTACTGTGGCTGGGTTCTAAGCAGGACTTTACATTTGTCCTGCTAATTTGTCATCATCCCTGCCTACATTCTATCCAATGTCTGGAACATTGTAGCATAACAGTACCTCTCACTACTTTAACAGAAGTGTGAAGGTGAATAACTACCAAAAGAACCACGTATGCTATAAATCAGGAACAAAAGCAGAGGTTGCTAGAAAAGCTCAGCAGGTCTGGCAGCATCTGTGAAGAAAAAAAGTCAATGTTTCAGGTTCTGAGGAAGTGTCACTGCACCCACAACATTAACTGAATTTTTTTCTTCACAGATGCTGCCAGACCTGATCTTTTTCAGCAACTTCTGTTTTGTTGATGTTAATGAATACTAATTTCAATGTAACCTTTGTTTCTAAATTGGACACTGACTTAAGAGTCAGAGTTGTACGGCACAGAGACAGGCCCTTTGGTCCAAATTATCCATGTTGACCATGTGTCCTAAATTAATCTAGTCCCACTTGCTAGCATTTGGCCCATATCCCTCCAAACACTTCCTAATCAAACACCCATCAAGATGCCTTTTAAGTGTTGTAATTGTAGCAGCCTCCACCACTTCCTCTGGCAGCCCATTCCAGACATCCACCACCCTCTGAAAAAGTTGCCACCTAGCTACCTTAAATTTTTGCCATCTCACCTTAAACCTATCCCCTCTAGTTTTCAACTTCTCCACCCTGGAATAAATACCTTGGCTATTCATCCTATCTGTGCCCCTCATGGCCTTATAAACCTCTATAAGGTCACCCCTCAACCTCTGCTCCAGGGAAAGTAGCCCCAGCCCCCCTCTCTCCCAGCTGAAATCCTCCCCTCCCATCCCAGCAAAATCCTTGTGAATCTTTACTGCACCCTTTCAAGTTTAATAGCATCTGCCCTATAGCAGGGGTACCAGAATTTAACATGGTATTCCAAAAGTGGCCTAACCATTGTCCTGTACAGCTGCAACATGACATCCCAACTCCATACTCCCATGCACTGACCAATAAAGACAACTGTGCCAAACACCACCTTCACTACCCTGTCTACTTGTGACTCCATCTTCAAGGAACTATGAACCTACACCCAAAGATGGGAAAAACTGCAGATGCTGGAGTCAGAACAGTATGGAGCTGGTAGAACAGCAGGCCAGGCAGCATCAGAGGAGCAGGAAAACTGACGTATCAGGTCGGGACCCTTCTTCAGAAATGAAGATTTCACCATTTCTGAAGAACGGTCCCAACTTGAAACATCAGCTTTCCTGCTCCTCTGATGCTGCCAGAACCTACACCCCAAGGTCTTTGTGTTTGGCAACGCTCCCCAGGACCTCAGTAGTAAATATGTAGGTCCTGCCCTGATTTACCTTACCAAATTGCAGTACTTTGCATTTATCTAGATAAAACTCCATCTGCCACTCCTTAGCCCATACCTCCACCCATTCTCCTGACACGACCTGATAACCTTGCATATTCCTTTCTTATGGATAGCGGCTTAACTCCCTCTTTTAGATGCATCCATTGAATCTATCTCCCACCAGACTCTCCAACAGTGCAGCCATGCCTTAACCACTTGCTGGGTGAAGATTTGCCTCATCATTTTTGCACTTTTTGCCAATTACCTTAGATCTGAGCTTTCTGGTTCTTGATCCACCTAAGGGAATAATTGTTCCCTGTCTATTCCATCCAGACTCCTCGAGTTAGAATATCTCTATCAAATCTCTTTTTAGTTGCCTTTTCTCTAAGGAAGAGTACCTCATCTCGTGGGTTTTTGCTGGACTCACCCCTGCCTTCATATCTATCCCTGTGTAGCATCGAGAAATGGATGGGCCATAAACTGAGCCAGACTAATGTCTTATACAAGTGCAACGTAAGCTCCTTGTGCTCTAGGCCCCTGTTAATAAAGTCCAGGACACTCTCTACTTTATTAGCTGTGCTTTCATCCTGTCCTTTCGCCTTCACTGACTTGTGGTGCAGATCCCTCTACTCCGGCACCACGTTTTAGAATTGTGCTCTGTCTCTCCAATGTTCTCCTGCCAAAATGAATACCTTGCAATTCACCACGTTGCGTTCGTCTACCTCCAGTCTGCCCGTTCCACCAATTTAGTTAACAAAAGCTAATCTGACACTATAGGAAACAACTCACTAATGTCAGTTTTCATAGAACAGTCAGTCCTTGTCCTAAGTTATGATTTCATTTTGACCCTAATTAAACTCACGCTGCTCATACTTAATTCCATTCAGAAGTTCATAACTGTAGGATTGTGCAGATTGATCAGGTGTAACAAAGTTAAATGACTGCAAGTGTGGAAAAATAATGGCATTGGCATTAAATAAGCTGATCAAGACATCTTAAGGTTGTGTTGTTTTTTGTTTTTTTTTTGAGGCGTCTACGCAATAGATCCGGCTTGGAATACATGCAAGACGCTCAACCAGACCCTGATTATTACCATTTACGTTGTGTTTTCAGTTTGTGTTCTCTTACCTAGTATCAAAAATGTTCTGCAGATTAAATGAGTTTATTCACTTGAATGGTGAGTAGTAGATAAATATTTAAATTCAAAAGCAAACATGATTTGCAGTGCTGACATTATCAGCTCTTTTTCAATTTCAATGCCCCTCAACCTTGCTACTTGCGATAGAATTGAAAGTTTTTAATGTAAATTTTAAAAATTTAGTCTAGGATAGTAATGATTAAAGCAAAAGTATACTTTAAGCTTTAAACTGAGCATAAAGATAAATAAAATTTGGGAATAATCCATAAGGTAAAGATAAAGTAGCCATAATCCCAGAGAACCATAAGGCTACTCTATCATCATTATAAACAAATGGATAGTGGTTTACCCTACAGGTTGCTGCTACTCCGACAAGGGGAGAGCTTGAGAAGCAGGGACCTTCATGGTAACCTCATCTAACACAGGAATTGAATCTGCACTTTTGGCATCATCCTGCTTCCTCCAAACACCAGACAATGCAAAAATGGGTGGAAAGGTGAGTTGCAAGAGGGATACGAAGTTGAGAGATTAATATTAAGTAATTGGGTAACAAATTGACAAAAGGAATGTGTGGGGAAAATATTAAGCTCATTTTGGAGGGAAGAAAAGGACAGGTATTATTTAAATAGAGGAAAAACTGCAGAAACCTGCTATGCTACTGGGTTGGGGATACTTGTGCATGAAGAAAATGCCAGCACACAGGTGCAGCAGGTAATCAGGAAGGCTAACTGAATGTTGGCCCTTGTGTCAAGTGGGTTGGAATATAAGTTGGGAAGACTTACTGTGACTGTACAAGGTGCTGGTGAGAACACATTTGGCGTACTGAGTAGTTTTGGTTCCATCCTTTAAGGAAAGGTAGTATTTCATTGGAGGCAGCTCACTAGGATGATCTGTGGTTGGGGGGGGTGCTTGTCATACAAGCAACGGTTAAACAGATTGGGACTCTACTCACTGGAATTTAGAAGAATTAGGTGATCTCATTAAAACATAAGATTCTTAAGGGGATTAGCAGGGTAAATGCTCAGATGTTTCCCTTCATGATAGTCTAGGACCAGCGGGGACAGGCTCCGAATAAAGGGGCACAAATTTAAGACTAAAGTGAGGAGAAATTTTCTCAAAAGTAGCGAGTCTTTGGAAACCATCCACAGATACATATGATCTACTATTGTAAGTGATTACTCTTTCACATGCCAGTGGCTTAACAAAGTGGTAAGTGAAAGTGTACAGGTGATAACTGCTACCTAGAACTTTTCCCAGGGTAAGGGAGTCTGAAGCTACAGGGCGTAGGTTTAAGTTGAGGGGAAAGATTTAAAAGGGACCTAAGGTGCAACTTTGAGGGTGATATGTATATAGAATGAGCTACTAAAGGAACTAGAGAGCTCAAAGGAACGAGAGGAGGGTAAAATTGCAAAACTTAAAAGACATTTGGAGACCATTTGCTCTTGGGAGGTCAGCAAAGGTTTACCAGGCTGATGGCGGGACAGATGAGAGATTGACTGACCTACTGACTGTTTTCGCCGCTGTCCTGACAAATGTGGGTGTGTCCAGAACCAATCCTCAAGGCTGAGGATTCTGGTTAGACCATTTAGGATGGAGATGAGACATAAGGCGGCATGGTGGCTCAGCGGTTAGCTCTGCTACCTCACAGCACCAGGGACCCAGGTTCAATTCCACCCTCGGGCGACTGTGTGTGTGGAGTTTGCACATTTCTCCCACTGCCTGTGTGTTTCCTCTGGGTACTCTGATTTCCTCCCACAGTCCAAAGATGTGCAGGCTAGGTGGATTGGCCATGCTAAATTGCCCATAGTGTTCAGGGATGTGTAAATTGTGGGTTAAAGGGGGATGGGTCTGGGTGGCATGCTCTGGGTCGGTGTGGACTTGTTGGGCCGAAGGGCCTGTTTCCACACTGTAGGGATTCTGTGATTCTATGATTTCTTTATCCAAAGAGCGGTGAACCTGTGGAATTCATTACCACAGGAAGTAGCTGATGCCAAAACAATGAATGTATTTAAAAGGTGGCTAGCTATAGCACTGGGGGGAAATGAGATCGAAGCTTATGGGGAGAAAGCAACATTAGACTGTTGAGTTGGACAATCAGCCATGATCATGATGGATGGCAGAGCAGGTTTGACAGGTCGAATGGTCACCTGCTCCTATCTTCTACATATGTTTCAACATGTATGTGGATAGGAAAGATTTATGGACCAAATGCAGGCAAATGGGACTAATTCGGTTTAGGAAATCTGATTTGGCGTGGATGAGTTAGGCCGAAGGGCCTGTTTCCGTGCTGTATGACTCTAACTCCTTGCCACAGAGCACTGGAAGCAGAATCCTTCTGCACTTTTAAGGCTGAGGTATGTTCTTGATCAGTAGAGGAATCGTGGTTTATAAGGAAAGGAAAGTGGACTTGAATGCCAGATCAGCCATGATCCTACTGAATGGTGGATCAGTTTTAAGGCGCCGAACAGCCGCCTCCTGTTACTATTTCTTATAGTCCTAAGGCAGTTGCTGAGGTACACAATTATATTATACTACCTAATAGTATAAGGCTCATGGTGTTGGAGATATTAACATGAACGGAAGATTTTGCTTTTGCTTGAGCATCTCTGGCTCATCCAGTGTTTTATTGTCCATCCTTAGTTCACCTTGAAGGTGATGAGCTGCCACCTTGAACTGTTACAGTTCAGGATGGTGAGTGGCTTGGATGGGAACTTGCAGATGGTCCCGATGTATCTGCTGCTATTCTTCTGTGAAAGTGTTCATGGGTTGGAAGGCATTGTCTAAGGAATTGAATTTCTGGATTGATCTTTTAGATGCTACTGAGCGTCAGTGGTGGTGGGAGTGAATGTTTGTAAATGCCAATTAAATGGGCTGTTTTTCCCTTGACAGGGTCAGGCTTCTTGGGGGTTGTTGGAGCTGTACACTTCCAGACAAGTGGAGGAGTATTCCATGGTACTCCTGACTCATGCTTTGTAACTGGCTTTGAGGCTTAAGAAAGCTAGGATTGGGGTAACTTAACCCTAACCCTTCTCACTGGAGTATTCCTAACTTCTGATCTACTCATAGGGCCACTATTTATATGGCTAGTCCAGTTCAGTTTTTGGTCAGTAGTAGCCCCCTTGTGGTTATTGTAGGGGATCTAGTGATGATATCCTTGAATGGCAATCTGGTTTGGGTGATTTATCCACCCTCAAACTTTTCAGCTTCCCCAGTACCTTCTCCTTAGTGATGATCTCTACATTTACCTCTGCCCTGACTCTAAGATCTGGCATGCTGCTGGTGTCTTCCACTGAAAATTGATAGAAATTATCTATTCATTCTGCTTTTTCTTTGTTTCCCATTGCTATTTCTCGTGTCACTTCCCAGGGATCCAATGTCCACTCTACCCCTCTCTCCTTACCTCTTAGATATCGTTTTTTATAAAGCCGTTACAATCTTATATTCAAGTTCCATTTCTCAACTCATGGGGAAGATCATTGGTAGAGCAGCTGAAGATGGTTGGGCCCAGGACCATCACCTTGAGGCACTGCTCCAGAGATGTCCTGGAACTGAGATGACTGACGTCCAGTGTTCACAGCCATCTTGCTGTGTGCCAGGTATGACTTCTAACCAGCAGAGCTCCCACCCAACCGCAGCACCCCCCTGGCCAGTTCCCATTGTATGTTGGCTAGAAATCCTTAATGCTACACAGCCAAGGGCTGTTGCTCTAGTCTCTCCTCCCCTCCTGGAATTCTGCTCTTTTATCCATGTTTGAGCTAAGACTGCAATGAGGTCACGAGCTGAGTGGCCCTGGCAGAACCTAGACAGAGAGAGCAGGCTATTGCAAAGCAAGTGCTGCTTGATTGCACTTTTGAGGACACCTTTCATTACTTGAGAGTAGACTGGATGATAATTGGCTGGTTTGGATTTGTCCCCCTGCTTGTGAACATGATGTACCTGGGTGATTTTCCATGTTGTCACATATATCCCAATGTTGTAGCTGAGACTACAACTGGGACAGATGGGCTAAGGACATGGCAAGCTCTGGAGTGCTTCAATGTCATTGTCAGAATGTTAGAGTTCAGAAACTTAAAACAAAATTATAAATGTAAATTTGGAATATGTAGAAACTGTTCCATATTTCCTTGATGGCTTTGCGGTATCCAGTGCTTCTGAATATTCATTTATCACATGGAGTGACTCAAATTAGCTGAAGACCACCAGTAATGATGTGGACCTCTAGAGGAGGTTGAGATGGGACATCCACTTGGCAGTTTTAGTTGAAGATTGCTGATGTGTTTCAGCCTTAGCTTTTGCACTGATGTGCTGGACTTTTTTTAAATCATCATACTCTCCCTTCCCTAGTAATTTCGTGCAGAACATAAAATTGAGAGCCAGCTTAAGTCCATATGCGTTGGAGGTGTTTTTGTATAGTTGCACAGGTAACAAGTGACTTGCAGTCCCTCGTTTTCCCTACACAAGTCTTGGTCAAATTGCAATGTAAATTGTGGTTCCAGGATGATTCCTCATTCTGCAATGAAGAATTTGTTTCAGATGTAAGATTCTAATATTTTTCAAAAACGCCTGTGGTGTGAACTCCACTGTAGCAGTTCATATACCCGGCCAAATGTGAGGTAGGACATGGGTGCAATTGCAAAACCTGATTCTGTTGTATTGCTCAAATTGAGTATAGCAAGTGGGACTTATTTTCATTCCAAACCTACATTATAATTCTTTTTGCTTTACAAGGAAACTGTTCCACATCTGCTTCATCAATTGAATTACATGCAAATATTGTGCATGCCAAATCCCTCTATCTTTATCGCAGTAGATAGAGTTCAGAAGAAAAATTCAGCTGTATGGTTGATTGAACCCCAAGATGAGAGTTTCTAGGAATGTATAGCATCCTGAGACACAAGTTTCAGTTTGCTGTTATACACGAATAACACAAAATGAGACAAAGATCTTGCTTTTATGCGAATCCAGCGAACCACATAGATGATCATTTTGCCTGACTGGTATTTTCTGCATTGCTTTTGGCCTCCAATGTGGGTGCAGCTCAAGTTGAAAGTATTTTGAACTATGGACCTTGCAATTTTTCAGCAATTGGCACATTGTAAAAACCTGTTATATTTTCCTTGAATACAATGCCCTTCTCTGTACTCAATTGCTAGTGGGTTTGCTGGACGTCGGCCAAAAGCCATTATTGTAAACGTTTAAATTCAATAAGTAGATTGGTTAGTTGCTTCATTTCAATAGTCTTGTTATCCAGAACAAAAGTATTTTGCCAGGTTTATCTAACGAACTCAAAATTGACTTGTTTAAAGAATAGGTTTAGTTTATAAGTGGAAAAACTGGTTAACAACTAAGCTATTTGGCAGAATAAAACTATTGTCCTTAATCGCAAATAAAAACATTCACAGCACAAACGAGACAATGTGCTTCTACAGAGGTGACATTTTTTTTTTAAAAAAAAACACTCCTGTGGGTCATGCATAAAATTGGATAACTTCTCATGATTTGCCAAGATTCCTCCTGAGATTGAATTGTTAACCACTAGAGTGATGGAAGGCCAGGTAGAATTAAGTCTTTGAATAGAAATTGAGCTTTCAGGGTTTACAAGATAAGAAATACTGATATTTAGGAACATACTCAGGTTCCCAAAAGTCTCAAATCATTGGGAGAGCTACCTCTACAGCTTGTTTTAATGTCTATTAGCCTTTCAGGGAGGAGAAAGTCTTAATGAAATTTGAAGTATTTACACTGCATGAAGTAACTTGGAAAACAAAGCAACTGCTGCAGCATGTTGTAGGCAACCTTTAGTGCATAGGCCCCAACTTTTCCAAACCGAGTTTGTCCAGCAATTAAAGCCATAAACCTCATCTCCTCTGTCAAAAGCTTTGTTTGTCTCCTTTTAAAAAGTTAGTTCACATTTCAGTAATTAGATGAGTCACAACTTGCGTGACACATTGCATTTCCCCTGCAGCATAGGAGGCTGAGGGTGAACTTTGTAGAGGTTTATAAAAACACAAGGAGCATATAGGGTGAATAGCCAACGACCTTTTCTCCAGGGTAGGAGAGTCCAAAGCCAGATGGCATAGGTTTAAGGTGAGAGGAAAGATTTGAAAGGGACTTCAGGGGCAACCTTTTTTTGCACAAGAGGGTGGCGTGTATATGTAATGAGCTGTCAGAGAAGGTGGTAGAAGCAGGTACGATTACAATATTTAAGACATTTGGCAGGTATATGGAAAGGAAACGTGTGGAGGGATATGAGCCAAGTATAGGCAAATGGAACTAGTTCAGAAACCTGGTTGGCATGGACCAATTGAGTTGAAGGTCCCGTTTCTGTGCTGTATGACTATTTCCAAGAAATAAAACTGCTTTGTGTTCAGTTTTGCTATAAAGGCTGCTGCATTGATTGTCATTGAGCAACAGTTTTAGAATAACTGCACCATTCTGATGGAATTTGAATTAGTGAAGAGATTAAACACAAACTTTAATTCTAGCTGTTTGCAAATTAATTACCAAATCTGATTTAATAAATTTGTTCCTGTGTTCATTCTCAACATTATTATCCTAGAACTCTGATTGCAGTAGAAATTGCTCTTACCTTTTTTAAAAACCATTGTATTCTTTGAACATCTTTGACTCTCATCCAATATAATCATGTAAATTTCTCATACTTTTTTTATGGTTATTTGTACACTAACGGTTCAAGCTAAGTTTTCCAATGGCCAAATGAGCGGAAGGCCAAGTAAATCTCCTTGCCATGTCATGTATCCAATAGTCATCTGATATTTGCACACCATTACAGTTTGATCTGTGCAGTTGCATTGGCAAAGGCTGGAGTGAAACACAAACATTGGCATGGGATAGTTGAGCTAAGTTGAACCAGTGATATGCTCTAGCTACAAGACCAGGTCAGAGGCTGGATGATCTAAGGTGAGTGACTCACCACCTGACTGCTCAAAGCAAGTCAGGAGTGTGCTTGAAGAACTCTCCACTGACCTGAATGAATGCAGCTGCAACAATACTCAAGAACCTAGACACTGTCCAGGACAAAGTGTATGGCTTGACTGGCACCCATCTTGGCATATTATCTCCCTCCAGTGTTCTAGGGAGGCAATGCCCTAATGGTATTATCACTGGACTAATAATCTAGAAACCCAGGTTCACATCCTGCCATGACATAATAGAATTTGAATTCAATAAAAATTTGGAATAAAGAGTCTAATGGTGGCCATAAAGCCATTGTTGACTGTCAGGAAAAACTGATTCACTAAAGTCATTTAGGGAAGGAAGCTACTGTTCTTTCCTTGTCTGGCCTATATGTGACTCCAGACCCCCAGCAGTATGGTTGACTCTTAACTCTCCTGTAGGCAATTAGGGATGGGTAGTTAATGTAGTCCCATCCAGCATTGTCTAAATCCCACAAATAAAGGTTAAAACCTTCATTCCCTCCATCACTGATGCACAGGCTGCAGTGTATACCATCTAAAAGATGCACTGCATAACTCTCTCGGCTCCTCCAACACCACTTTCTATAAACTGATTTTTACCATCTAGAAGGTCACGGACAGCAGATGCATGGAAGCACCACCATCTGCAAGTTCCCTTCTAAAATGCGTACCATCCTGCCTTAGAAATATATTATCGCCTTTAGTGTTGGGTCGGAATCTTAGAAATCCTGTTCAACAGCATTATGGGTGTCCCTACACAGTGAAGATCCTAGTAGTTCAAGAAGGCAGATCACCAGCGTCTCGATAGTATTTAGGGATGGACAGTAAGTAATTCCCACATCCTGTGAATGATTAAAATAAAACAATGGCCTGTACTGTGTAGCTTCAAAATCAATATTTGTCTTGTGCTTTTTTCTTTGAACTGTCCATTTCTGCATCCATAAAAATTTCTTACAAATAAAATTCCCTCTTAACTGTGTCACCCTCCAAGGATGTGCTCTTGTCAAAACAACTACTGCGAATGTCACGGATACATCTAATTCTGTTTCTGTCTCCTCACTCACCTGTAGTCACACTTGAATCAACTAAGTTTATCATAACCACTACTACCACTATGATCAGAGAAATCAGCACATGGTTGCTGAAGTATTAATTGGGAAATAATAAAACTACATTAACATTCAGTACCTTTTCCAATGCAAATATCAATGGAACTTCTTTTTAAAGAAAGGGTAGACTTGGCACAGAGAGCTTTGAAAATAGAGTTTAAGTTGCCAAACTCTTTTATTTAGTATTTGGGATATAATACTTAATAGACAGCCCCGGTTTTCTGGGTGGTGTTGCCTTGTTCAATGGATTATATCCATTCGAATACAGGGTTTTTTCTTCTATTCAGGAGGTGCTGTTTTAGCTGTTAAGCTTATCAGTTTTTTTTTTTAAAATTCCTTCAGTGTACTTCCAGATGTTTATTGTGAACGACTAATTGGATATTTCTATTGTGAACTCTTAGAATCATCACAATCCCTACAGTGTGGAAACAGGGCCTTCATCCCAACAAGTCCACACAGAACCTCCAAAGCATCCCACCCAGACTCGACCCCCTGTAACCCACCTAATCTACACACCCCTGAACACTATATGGGCAATTTAGCATGGCCAATCCACCTAGCCTGCACGTTTTCGGACCGTGGGAGGAAACCCGCGCAGACACGGGGCGAATGCAAACTCCACACAGTCACCTGAGGGTGGAATTGAACCTGAGTTCCTGGCACTGTGATGCAGCAGTGTTAACGACTGAGCCACTGTGCTGCCCCCAAATGGTGTCCTGAATTGTATAGTTGTTCTATGTTGATATTTTTGTAAAATGCAATCTGGTTGCAGATTTTCATTGCTCCACGTAAATTAGTTCTTAGTAATGCCAAATTAATACTAATTCTCACCATTCACTATTAGGCACCACCTTCACCTAGTAACTAATCCAGTTTTCTTCCTCTTATAAGTCTTTAAGTTGCCTTTGTTTGCCTCATTCAGCTTCATTTCTGTTAAAAGTTGCTAAAAGGTACAGGGCAACAGTCTGAAATCATTTTCTGATGAAGGGTCTAGGTCTGAAACGTCAAGCTTTCCTGCTCCTATGATGCTGCTTGGCCTGCTGTGTTCATCCAGCCCCACACCTTGTTATCTATAGTCTGAAATCTATTGTCTGTTAACTGTCCCATCAAAGTTTGTTTCACTATTTTTCTGATTAAAGTGATTGAAGTTTTCAGATGCAGTATTGGGAGTGCATTTTGTTTCGGTTATACACACGGAGTTTAACCAGATCATTCCATTATGCTGGGCTGCAGTCACAGGTTGACTGAGATGCTATTTTTAGAACTAAAGACAGGTCATGCGAATGTGTGCAACCAATTTATTTTCATGATGCACTGATGTTCAAAAGCTAAGCCTCCATCTCCAGTATTCAAAATATCCTCCTGAGGTGTTTTTGAACAGGTGAGTGGTCAGTTTCTAAATACTTTAATTCTTGGTAGACTCATTACCTCAGGCAGTTATATCATCTTTATTTAAATAATTTGCTAATTAAAATAACTGGATTTCTCTTGATAAGAGCTGCCATAGACTTAATGGGTTAAGTGTTCCCCCTGTGCTGTACTATCCAACGATTCTGAAATTGCTTACCTCCAGTGTGTATTTGCGACTGTCTCCCAGTAGTTGTCCTGGTGGCGCAATGCGTTCCTTCTCTCTAGCTCTTGTTGGATTGCCACTAGGGAGCATGTTGGATCATGTTGGAAATCCATTATTTTTCTCTTGTTTATTGTTACCACTGTGAAAAGACCTGTTTTATAAATTGCCTTTAGTTGGAGCTGGAGTAAGAATTGTCTATGAAAACAATGTTTCAAAAAGAAAACTGTCCTCATGTTTAAACAGAAGCTGATGTGCTTGTTGGGCTAATTAGCTGCTTACTGTTACAATACAGTTGTCAGAATTGCCTTCAATGCACAATGTTGGTAAACATTTGCATTAGATTTTAATATTGCAAGCAGCAACCTTGAGTGTTAGGACAGCATGGAAAGAGAAACCATCGCATCTTCCCCACTTTGAGCTAAGTTCTTTCACCAGCTTACCAGTTCTAAAATTGAACTTTTCTCCTTTTGTGTATTTTTAAGAATTTTCTTTTACATTTTTAGAAAGAGACGTGGAAAACATCGAGCAGAAGAGCGGGAATAGTATGTTTTTGTTTTTCTTTCCATTTTAGTTACCTCTCCCATGATCTGTGACAATATTAACATCACTTTTATTCACATGATCTCTGGGTTGAGGTGATACTAATGTTTGTAAAAATAAAATGGTGAGGGTGCTGCTGGTGTCTTAATTTCCTTTGGCATGTATAGTAAATGGACTTTGTTGCTATAAAATAGCATCAAGTCTCTCAGTGCGCACTGTATACTGCCCATGTGAGAAGCTGTAGTTAATTTGAAATTCATTTAATCTATCCAAACCTTAACTTGTTCTGAAGTACTTTGTCTGAACCAGTGAAGTTTTTCTTGCCTCCTGCCATGACCTATGACTATTTAGTACCTTCAACATTAGAATATCCCATACGTCGATGACCAAGGTCAGGTGCTAGAAGATTGGAGATTGGCTAATGCTGTATCACTGTTTGAGAGGTGGTGAGGAAAAGCCAAGGGACTTTAGACCTGGTGAGCCCGACGTCGGTGGTGGGCAAATTGTTGGAGAGAATCCTGAGGGACAGGATTTATGTATTTGGAAAGGCAAGGACTGATCATGGAAATTGTGTCTCATGCACTTAGTTGAGTTTTTGAAGAAGTAACAAAGAGGATTGAGTAGACTGTTTAGCAAGGTTAGATCACAAGGAATACTAGTAGCTATTTGGATACAGAACTAGCTCAAAGGTAGAAGACAGAGGGTGGTGGAAGATGGTTGCTTTTCGGACTGGAAGCCTGTGACTGGCGGTGCGCTACAGCAGTCGGTGCTAGGTCCACTGCTTCTTGTCACTTTGTATAAATGATCTGGATGAAAGATAGATATGGAAGGGGCTTAAGGAGCAACTTTTTCATACATTCCATTTATGGAATCAGCTGCCAGAGGAAGTGGTGGAGGCTGGTGCGGAAACATTTCAAAGGCATTTAGACGGCTTTATGAATAGGAAGGATTTGGAGGGATATGGGCTAAATGCTAGCAATTGGGACTAGATTTATATAGGATATCTGATCAGCATGGATAAGTCTATTTCCATGCTGTATATCTGACTCTCAATAGACTTAGGAAGAAAGGCAGCAAGTCTATTATTGGGTGATTGAGAAAATACTGAAGGTTTGGTTTGAGAAGAGTGGGAGTTTTGAGTTTGTGGAATGAACTGAGAAGGTGCACAAAAGTTTAGATTGTTTCTCATTTTCACCTGACGTTGTAACGATTTGGAGTCTGATGCTCCACTAACAAGCAACAATGCATAAAAAAGCCAAATGTGCAACTCTGACATGCACCCCCAAATTAATGCACTTTAAAACCGGAAGATCCATTATAATTTAATCTTCAGTTTGGTACCTGCAGGAGAAATACCATGAACAAATAACCTTCATCTGGAGACTGTCTATTTGCACAGTCATTGAAAGAGGGGCACAGGAACTACACACTTGGCCAAAATGGGAGCCTAGGAAAAATGGAGGCGAGTGAATTGTGCACCTTTCTCGCCCACTGTCTTCCTCTGCAGTAAATGCAGCAGAGACCACCATACTCCATTGGGGCTCCTGAGTTATAGCAAATGATGCTCAAGTTGACCACTAGTGTAAACCAAACTTTACAAGCTCACCTTGTTCCAGTAATTTTATCACAGTAAAAATCTTGATTTATGGTTTTAAATTGAACTACTTCTTGTAAAGGGAGAAGAGTCCAGGCTGAAGGCACTCACTGTTTTGGAATACATGACCACTAGTGCCATTCCAGAATGTTCCAGGGAGAAGTGACCTTTAAGAGGCAACAATTGTGGGGAAAGGATGGATACATTGATAGATTTTGAGAGCAAGATTTTGAGAAGGTTTAAAAAAGTAACAGATTAAGCATTGGAAGGTGGAAGGAGATCGTAAATGGAGAAAAATAAGCTGGGAAAATTAGGGTTTTGACAACAGATGTATCGGGTGTGAAACTGGGGATGTGTTGGGCAGGAGCAATAAGGATGAAAGGACAATTGATGCAGATACTGTCATTTAACTCTTTCTAGAATCTTATTCGGCCATGCAGACATCACTAATGTGGAAATTTCTGTTGACTTGAGGTTTATTTCAAATACATGAATAATTCTGCCTTTTTATGTAGCACATAAGTGAAGCTTCTCACAAGGTGCATTTATTGCATGGTCAACCCTGGTATTGAAACAAAATGTTAATCGTTCTTAACCATCGATGTTCAGTTGGACTTTCCTGCAATTTAACGCTTCCACAATGTGGTTTTATATAACAATCTCATTCATAGTTGGTCAATAATATTCAGCATTGGAAAAACCAACTACCCACTGCAATTGGTGGTATTCCCTATAAACTTGGTCTGATGTTTTACACTGACCTTCACTAGAAAGGATACAAGCAGCATCCTGGAAATTGTAAATTGGGAATTGAGAGGGTGGTAGGAACTCTAGAAAACTACAGTTACCAGGAAAGTAATACTGAGTAAATTGTTGAAAATGCAAGTTGACAAGACCATAGGTCCTGATGGATTTCATCCTAGGGTCTTAAAATACTTAGATGTTGATGCTTTAATTTTAACTTTCTAAAACTCATTAGATTCAGGAAGATTCCTTTTAGATTGGGAAAAAAGCTAATGTAACCCTTTTATTCCAAAAGGGAAGGAGGCAGAAAGGAGACTGCAGGTCAGTTAGCTTAATATCTATAGTAAAGAAAATGTTAGTTATTGTTAAAGATATTATTACAGGGTACTTTGGAAATGTACAGTGTGATCAGGTAGAGCCAATATGGTTTTATCAGAGAAACTGTTTGCCAAATAAATCAAAGTAATGTGCTGTAGATAAAAGGGAACCAGCGGATGTGTTGTACTTAAATGTCCAGAAGGCTTTGGATAAGGTACCACATCAATGGTTATTGTGGAAAATAAAAACTCATGGTGTTAGGGGTAACACAGTATGGACAAAAAAAGGGAGGCTACACCAGCTAATCCATATCCTCTGGAGAATAGGAAAGTCAGAGGTGTCTTAATTGAAACATAAGATTCTGAGGGAATTTGACAGGATGGATGTTGAGAGGAGAATTCCTTTAGCAGGAGAATCTAAGACTAGAATCATAGCTGAAAAATAAGTCACCTATTTAAGGCAGATGAGAATTTTTTCTGAAGTTGTCTTTTTGGAATCACCTTCCTCAAAATGGCAGTGGATGCAGATTATTTAAATATTTTTAAAGCAGAGATAGGTAGATTCTGGAGAGGAAAGGTCATCAAAAATATGCAGAAATGACCGTATTGAATGGTGGAGCATGGTTGAAGGGCTGAATGGCCTACGGTGGTTCCTTTTTTTGTATGTTTATATAAAAATTTGAACAAAACATTTGTATCATTCAGTGATGTTTTATTTAGTACACTACTTAAGAGCAAAACAAAATTCCATTAGTATCAGTTAAGCATTGCCCTCGTTTCAGTTTCAGACCTTGCCAGTGTTTAATATTTGCAGACATCAATTGGGTGGTCATGGTCAGAGAAGCCGGTCATGTATTCACTGTGGCATGGGAAGTGGTGATATTCTGGCGGAATTAAGACCGAGGAACACAAGGCTGTAGTGTGTAATGAGTAGACTGAAATTCATTATATGCTGAACTAACCAGGGTTTAAGGCAAATAGTAATTGTGTAGAATAGCTAGGATGAATTAAGAATCCCTTAGATAGGTGTAAACAAATTCCCCTGATAATTGACAATTTGGAATGCAGAATTTGATTATTTTGGTAGTCCCAACTGAACATCTGCCTTTCATTTCTCTACCTGTTGACAGTGGTTTTCAAAGGTCCTTGGCTCTGAGAATTTTAACCCAAATCTAACCTCTCCTCTCTTCTCTTCCCTCAAGTTGCTCGTGATGCCAGCTGATGAACTACTAGAGGTGGTGGTGATTGGCAACATTATTCTGTGCTGAAAGTGGCATTGTCTTGTATGTCAGCAGGCCTTATGTACTTGGTATCTTCATAGTCCAACAAAAGAGAACTGACATTTCTGTTCCATCCAGCTGGATGTCCAGTCACTGGGCAATTGAGCCTTCAATTTGTGTTTACTGTCCAAGAATGTTTTAGTGCTGAAATGTAACAGAACAATGAAAAGAGTGTGTCATTTCTATCAAATCCACAAAGCATTTTGCACCTTTATTTGTACTCGGTCACTGTAGACAAACATAGTGGCTGATTTCCACTCTGATGCCTAATGAGTCTCAAAGCAAATGACCGAAATTGTTTTTTGCTTTTTGAAGGAGTCATGTTGGTCAGAGTGCATCAAGTGACCCATTCTTCTATGAATTGTCCCCACAGGATCTCATTTTGGTGATATTTGAAAGTCAAGCATTATTTTTGACATTTTAGGGACATCCTTGAAAAAGGAAAGTTTGTTGTCGATTGTCATTTTATTATCAGGTTTTAGAACCTTTTTGGTGAATTTTCTAAAAGTTTTAGCTTGTTCTGTTTGTACCATTATTTAACCATCTCAATCTGATGGTTAAATGCATCAAAGTACTAGTAACGTACTTACTTTCAAATAAACTCATTTGTTTTTATAAAAATAAAACCAATTTTTAAAATTGAAAACCTCAGCAAAATTTTGGAAAGTAAAAAATGATTTAGGCATTTGTACAGTTGAATTTGGTATCTGTCACTGCCTCTATCCTCTCCTACCCCCCTCTCATCTCCTTCCCATGGAATGTTACTCAGACATATGTATGTGTCTTATGGGTAGTTTGACAATGCACCTTATGTCCAGAGGGATAAGGAAATCTGCTCAAAACTGGAAAGTAGTTCTGCCCATCACCATAAATGAAAATGTGCTTCTTAACAGTTTGTTTTATTGGGTTTAGCCTTAAAGAACTCTTATTCACTCATAGGGCTGAGCTGTTGATTGGCCAGCATTTAGTGCCTGTTCCTAGTTGTCCTTGGAGCACTGCAATCCATCTGCTGTAGGCAGACCCACAACCCTGTTAGCGAGGGGATTCCAGGATACTGACTCAGCGACGGTGAAGGAATTTACGGAGGAAAATGTTGGGAATTATGGCAAAATCAGAATGGAAAATTAGACCCCTCTCCCATTCTTGTCCCCCTAATCTTGATTTCCTGTCAAATAGTCGTGGCTAAAAGAAGACATGTGATCTCCTCCTCTTATCTTGCTGATATTGATGCTAATTATTGACATTAAATAATTCCTGGTCTAATACTGTTGAAGTTAGCGTCCCCCAATTGGGAACTTTTTACCCAAGGACCAGTCTTAACCTTATCTATAACTAACTATCCTAAAACTTAGTTATGGCCACTGTTCCCAAAATGTTCCTCCACTGACATGTCGATTACTTGGCCAGGCTCACTCCACATTACAAGCTCTGGTATGGCCCCTTCCTTTAGTTGGCCTATCTACATGTTGTTTCTAGTTAGATCTGAACTTTTTTTTAAAAAAATTTAAAAATATAGGTATTGCCAAAGTGCGCAAGTGTATTTCTATTTGCTTGGCTGTTAAGCATACCAGTTAATAAATTGAGACGGTAAGAGTTCAGTGGCAAAGTAAAGACAAATTACTGTAGACTTGCTACTCAGAAATATTGATTAAAATAATTTGAAATATAGTCCTTTTTGAATATCAGTGTCCAAAGTAGAAAGGTCAGCATCTTTTGAGGCCTGCTGCTCAGTACTTTTTAATGCCACTTTCATGTCACACTAATTAGCATTAATCAGGTGATTGTGTGCTGGTAGTAGCCTGCTCGAAACATTTATTCTCCTCTTCTTCAGTGTGGCTTCAGCGCTGGATTCAGAAAACCATGACCGATACGAGCGTCTGACGTCAGTGTCAAGCTCAGTTGACTATGATCAGCGAGACAATGTAAGTAACTTTACTTCTCAGTTAGAAAGATTGACTGACAGGAAATACACGCTATCTGTTGTTTACATCACAAGATTAGTTTTCAGTTGTCGTCTTGCAATTATATCACATTTCTGATATGAAACATCCCAAGCTGGTTCACTGGTGATTAACCATGTGAGAGATTAAATACTTGGCTCAAATTTGGATTTTAAGACAGTGCATTTATGGAAGCAAATTTGAAATCAATGGTGGTGATACTTCACAATATTTGCAAGGTAGGGAAGTTTAGAGCTAGAGGCATATTTTTAAGGTGAGGGGAGAAACATTTACAAAAGGCATGAGGGGAAACTTTTTCCTAAAAAAGTAACTCGTGCAGAATGAACAGCCAGAGGAAGTTTTTTTAACTTATTCATTTTTGTGGGATGGGGGTGTCACTGGCTGGCCAGCATTTATTGCTCATCCCTACTTGCCCTTGAGATGGTGGCGGTGAGCTGCCTTCTTGAACTGCTGCAGTGCATGTGCTGTGAGTTGACCCACAATGCCATGAGAGGGGGAATTCCAGGATTTTGATCCAGTGACAAGTGAAGGAATGCCGATTTATATTTCCAAGTCGGGATGGTAGTGGCTTGGAGGGAATCATTTTAAGGCGGTGGTATTCCCACGCATCTGCTGCTCTTGTCCTAGATGGAAGTAGTCATGGCTTTGGCAAGTACTGTCTGAGGATCTTTGGTGAATTTCTGCAGTGCATCTTGTAGATAGTACACACTGCTGCTACTGAGAATCGATGGTGGAGGGAGTGGATGTTTGTGGATGCAGTGCCAGTCAAGCAGAATGCTTTGTCCTGAATGGTGTCAAGCTGCTTCAGTGTTGTTGGGGCTGCACTCCTCCAGGCAAGTGGGGAGTATTCCATCACACTGCTGACTTCCTACAGAGATAGTAGGAACTGCCGATGCTGGAGAATGAGATAACAAGGCGTAGGGCTGGATGAGCACAGCATGCCGAGCAGGAAAGCTGACGTTTCGGGTCGAGATCCGAAGCGTCAGCTTGCCTGCTGTGTTCATCCGGCTCTACACCTTGTTATCTCACAGTCCTGACTTGTGCCTTGTAGATGGTGGACAGGCTTTGGGGAGTCAGGAGGTGAGTTAGTGACGGCAGTATGCCTGGCTTCTGGCCTGCTCTTGTAGCCTCTGTATTCATGTGAGTCCAGTTGAGTTTCTGGACAATGATAATGCCCAGAATGTCTCTTATTGGTAATGGTCATAACCTGGTGTTTGTGCAGCGCAAATGTTACTTGTCAGTTGTCGGCCCAAGTCTGGATATTGTCCGGATCTTGTTGTGTTTATACACAGACTGCTTCAGTGTCTGGGGAGTTGTGAATGGTACTGAAGATTGCACAATCATCAATGATCATCCATACTTCTGACTATGGTGGAGGGAAAGTTATTGAAGCAGCTGAAGATGGTTGGGCCTAGGACACGACCCTGTGGAACTCCTACAGAGATGTCCTGAAGCTGAGATAACTGACCTCTTAACAACCACAACCATCTTCCTATGTGTCAGGTATGACTCCAACCACTGGAGACTTTGCCCCCAATACCCATTGATTCCAGTTTTGCTAGGGCTCCTTGATGCTGCACTCTATCGAATGCAGCTTTGGCATCAAGGGCTGTCACACTCTTCCCATCAGGAATTCCGCTCTTGTCCATGTTTGAACCAAGGCTGTAATGAGGTCAGGAGCTGAATGGCCCTGGTGGAACTCAAACTGGGTGTCACTGAGCAAGTTATTGCTGAGCAGGTGCTGTTTGATAGCACTGATGATAGAGAATAGGCTGGGATGGTAATTGGCCGGTTTGGATTTGTCCTGCATACTTGAGTGTTTTTCCAACATTGTTGGGTAGATGCCAGTGTTGTAACTGTATTGGAATAGCTTGGCTAGGGGAACAGCAGGTTTTGGAGCACAAGTTTAAAGTACTAATGCTGGAATGTTGTCAGGGCCTGTAGACTTTGCAGTTTCCAGTGCCTCCAATTGTTTCTTGATATCATGTGGAGTGAATCAAATTGGCTGAAGATTGGTATCAGTAATGTTGGGGACTGAGCTGGATCATGCACTCGCCACTTCTAGCTGAAGATTGCTGCGACTGCTTCAGCCTCTCTTTTTTGTGCAGATGTGCTGGGCTCTTCCACTGTTGAGGAAGGGGATAGTCGCAGAGATGCTGCCTCCATGGAATTATTTAATCCACCCATTAGTTAGAATGTTGGATGCAGGTACAGTTGACAGTGTTTAAAGGACGTTTGGACAGGTACATAAACACAAGATTTGGAGGAATATGAGCCAAACACTGACATCCAGATGATATCAAGAAGCAATTGGAGGCACTGGAAACTGCGAAGGCTACAGGCCCTGACAGCATTCCAGCTTTAGTACTAAAGACTTGTGCTGCAGAACCTGCTGTTCCCCTAGCCAAGGTATTCCAATACAGTTACAACACTGGCATCTACCCAACAATGTGGAAAATTGCTCGAGTATGCAGGACAAATCCAAACTGGCCAATTACCATCCCATCAGTCTACTGTTTTTACTGGCAGGTGGGACTGGTTTAGTTTGGGAACATAGTTAGCATGGACTATTTGGACCAAAAGGTCTTTTCCATGTTTTATGACTCTGAATCTATAGCTAAGCATGTCCGAGTTGGGGGGTTGTGTGTGTTTGTTTTGGCTATCAGAAGGCGTTCGGCTTTTAGCTATTCTTGGTTTTTCTGCTTGTGGATAAAGGATACCTGATGTGTTTTTTTGGCTTGTATCAGAAAGGAGGTTTGAATTGGAGTTCTTAATACTGATGTATTAATGATCTAGATCTTGGTGTGCAGTGATGGTACAAAGATTTGGGACTGCTGTAAACTGAGGAGGAAAGTGTATTGTCAAGCTGGTGGAGTGGGTAGACACCTGACAGGTGAAGTTAATGTGGAGAGGTGATGTTTTGGTAGAAAGGTCATGGAGAAACAATATAATATGAAAAGTGCCACTAATGGGTGTAGGAGCAGAAGGACCTGGGAATAGGAGTATATGTTGAGGTTGTTGGGTTGTTTGCTGAGCTGGCTGTTTGTTGTACAGACGTTTCGTCACCCATGCTAGGTAACAACATCACCAGTGTGGCCTCCAATGAAGTGATGGAGCTTGATATTTATATGATCAGGTCTGTTAACTTGGCTTGTGTCATTTCAGTTCTGTTTTGCATGGTTTGATTCCACATGTTTATTGCATTATGGGTTGAAAACCAGGCCTCTAGGAATTCCTGTGCATGTGAGGTTGGCTTGAGCTAGGATGGCTACGTTGTCCCAATTAAATTGATGGTCTTTGTCAGAGCGCACTGAAATGAGGGAAAGTTTGTCATGTCATTTTGCTGCTAGCCAGTGTTCACGTATCCTGATGGCTAGTTTCCTTCCGGTCTGGCCAACGTGTAATGTTTGCAGTCATTACAAGATAGTTTACAAGATATGTTGGTCCTGCATGTCATGGGTACAGGGTCTTTTGGTCCTTGAAGGATCTACAGACTACCTAAAGTACACAAACCGGACATCCCCCTCAGACCCACTGTCTGCCTATCTGGCACAGCTACACACAAATTAGCCAAGGACCTACAGAGATTGAAACGCCTTGCTGACGGATCACCCCACTCCATCCACTCAACCCAGGAATTCCTTAATCTCAAGAACATTAAAATCAATGACGAGATTATGGTATCCTTTGACATCACAGCACTAGTCACCTCCACTGACGTACCACTAGCCAAAGAAACACTTGCCACATTACTGGATGCAGCAGAAATGCTGACTCCAAACAGCTCCATCCGCAAGGACAACATATCCAGACTACTGGACCTATGCCTCATCAGACACTTCATCTTTAACAGCCAAATATACAAGCAAATCAATGGCATACTTATGGGGTCACCCATCACAGGACCTATTGCAGAGGCAATCGTGCAAAGACTGGAACACACTACCATCCTCCTTGTACAGCCAAAACTCTGGATCTGATACGTGAATGACACGTGTGCCATCTCATCAACAGCACTTTCACTGGGATCAAATTTGAGAGAAGAGGAAGAACACAATCAACTTCCATTTCTAGATGTCAGCGTGGAACGAATGACCAACAGAGAATTCCAAAACACTATATAGGAAGGCAACCCACCTGACCAAATCCTCAGTTTCCACTGCAATCACCCCAACATCCACAAGAAAGCTGTATTAGGATGTTTCAAACAGGCGGCAACTCACTGCAACACATCAGAACTATACAGGAAGGTGAAAGAGCACTTATACAGCATCTTTGCTAACAATGGATATCCCAACAACTTCATCCACAGGTGCCTACTAGATAGACAATGCCAGGAGGACACAGTATGCCCCAATACACTGGCCACACTATCCCATATGTCCTTGATATCAGAAATGACAATGAGACTCCTACGACCACTAGAAGTCATGGTCGCGCACAAACCCACAGCCACATTACCACAAACACTCAAGGGCCAAAGATCCCATACCCATGACGTGCAGGGCCTACGCAGTTTACAAAATACCTTGCAATGACTGCAGCAAACATTATGTCGACCTGACCAGAAGAAAATGATCCATCAGGATACACAAGAACCAGCAAAGTGACACAACAAACGTTCCCTCATCTTAGTGTGCTCAGACAATGAAGACCATCAATTTGCTTGGGACAACGTGACTATCGTGGATTAAGCTAACCTCGGACATGCACAGGAATTCCTAGAGGCCTGGTTTTCAACCCATAATGCAATCAATAAATGTGGAGTTAAACCCATGCAGAACAGAACCACAAATGACACAACCCAAGTTAACAGGCCGGATCATATAAATACCAAGCGGAGTAGAACAACATTGCCTCTTCGGAGGCCGCACTGATACCTAGCATGGTGATGAAATGTCTGTACGATAACCAGCCAGCTCGGAAAGCAAGCTAACAATCTCATCCACAGCCTGAGCTACAAACCTTCAAGAACCTTAAACGAGTGTATGTTGTTAAATGTGCCAGGGCAGGTACAGTAACCAGTTAATGAAGTGAACAATAACCTAAACATCGCTGATACAGGCATAGTGTACAGGAACAAGGATGTCATGCTGAATTTATAAGACCTTGTTAGACTTCAGCTGGAGCATTGTGTACAGTAATCGATTAACGATTTGGAGAGAACAGAAGCGGTTTAGAAGAAGCTTCAGTTATGGACACAAACGTTGCTGGAATAGCTCAGCGCGTCTGGCAGCATCTGTGGAGAGAAATCAGTTAACGTTTCAGGTTGAGTGGCCCTCAGAACTCAGTTATGGAGAAGTTGGGTGTGAATCTTCATGTTGAGTCATATCAAACTAAAGTCATTAACACTTACTCTTTACAGATGCTTTCAGACCTGCTGAGTTTCTCCAGCACTGTTTTTATTTCAGATGTGCAGAGCTGGTTTCTTTTGTTAGCAGTAAATCAGATATTTTAATTTGTGACTCTGAGCACATTAGCTGGGAATTCATCTGTGAAAGTAGAGATTTTGAAAGGAATCCGGTAGTGTAATTTACTAAGCACATTCGGCAAAACCGTGACCTTTTTTCCACTTACAGGCCTTTGACTTGATTGACAATGGTCATGCTCCACGTGCTTTTAAAAAGCCAATTGATAAATTTTTTATTTTACTCCTTTTATAACACTTTCAAATAAGGAAAAACAATTGAAGCTTCTGAAGCAAAGAAGATATTATTGCTGAGGGACTGGCATTGTCCCAAAGTTTGGGCCCCTTAATGTAATATTTTTCTACACAATACAAAACTACTAATTAGGGACATGCAATAGACTGATCAAAACTAGCGTCAACTGTTCTTTTTATATTCATTATAATTCTAAAGCATTTAAATGCAATCTGTTTCTCAAAGCATAATAGTGGTGTGATACTGGGTCACTGACCGTATTCATTCTTCAGGTCAAGGGCACAATATCAAGCTGATTACAATGCAAATTCCACATCCTTTTTATAGCCCCTGCCAAGGTCTCAAATGATGAGCCATTTCATGCTGATCAATCAAATGATTTTTGCAAGAGTACAAAGATTGGCCCAGTAACTTATTATGTACATATCTAGCTAAACAATCATTTTACGTGGTGCTATTTTGGGGAAGAGTTGGAATGGAGCAGAGTATTTCTTAAATTGACTTTGTTTGTATTTTATAATTTGCTGCATTTAAAATATCTTGTGACATTTTTCCTTCCCTTTCCCACTTCCCAACCTCCTTGAAGTGTTGGTTCTCTGAATAGGATTATGGTTACACAAATAGCAGCTACCTCACTCACTCGTCATGCAAGAGGCTTAATAAAGTAGAAAGGTATCCAAGCATTCATCCTATCCATTCCGTTTTAATACTATCAGGAGTTCTTTCCATGTCCTAGAAAACAACTGCTGTTAATAGTAGTTCAGCTGCTTCCCCCTTGTCATTTTGTTATAAATTCAGTGGTGTAAACAGTAAATACATCAAGGTCTTAGTTTTGACTTCTGAACAGAAGGTTCAAAGTCTTAGTGGAGCAGAACAAGGAGTATAGTTGAGAACTAAGTTTCAGCTTTCTGTTAGGAGAATAAAATTTTACTTTGGGGCAGCCAGTCATTGTAGCTGAAGTGCTTTACTTTTGAGCTTTTAAGCCAAAATAATTTTGATAGAGATATTAAAGTCATTAGAACTGAAGTCTTAAGTAATCAGAATTATGAAAGGTTCCTGCCAATGGACTCAAAGCAACTATAAAAACTTTCTCTGCTGTCTAAGGAAAAACCTGAGGGAATGTGCAATGAAAGGTGTCTGAGAGTTTCGGATTTGCTTCTCAAAATAGAGACGAATTAATGTGGTCAGTTCTGTGAGGCTGCAATCTATTTTTAAAAAAAGGCCGGAAAGACCTCTGGAACAGCAGTCCAAGTGCATGCAACTGTAGCCAGGTACCTTGAAACATTGTTTATACTGTTTAATTTATGACAAATATTGTCTCCAGGTCCCTAGTTGCATCTGCAGATACTCTGAATTGATACACTTGTTCCAGAGGACTTTGACCTGCTTTAAAAAATTGCCTTCTCAGAACTGACCCACATGGTTTTGGCCCATTTTGAAAAGTAAATCCCAAAGTATAAGACACCTTTGATTGCACATTTATATAGCACCTTTCTTCAACAGTAGACATCCCAAATTGCTTTCCAACCACTGACATAACTTTTGAAATATATTTGCTGTTGTAATGTAGTGAATTTAGCAGTTAGTGTACGGCAAGCTTCCACAAACACCAATCTAGTAATGACTAGATAATCTACATCACAAAACAGACTGAGGGATAAACATCAGCCAAAACATTGGGAATGTTCCTCCTGCTCCTCCTTTGAAATAATGCAATGGGATATTTTATTTCCTCCTGAAAGGGTAGGTTGGACCATGCTTTAATATCTCATCCAAGAGGACTGCACCTTGAACAGTGCAGCACTGTTTCAGCACTGCACTGTGGTGCCAACCTAGTCTTTGCTCAACTGACTGGAATGCAGACATATCCACCATGTCTGTGGTTTTTCTCGTCCGCACCTTGGAGGCAAGATTTTGTAGGTTACGGTGTTTGACTGGTTACACACCAGGTTATAGTCTAACAGGTTTACTTGAAATCAAGCTTTTGGAGCACTTCACTTGCAAAGGAGCAGTGCTCTGTAAGCTTGCAATTTCAAGTAAACCTGTTAGAAGTCACAACACCAGGTTATAGTCTAATATGTCTCCAAGACGATATGTCTACTATATTCAAGATGCTTTGAAGGACTGTTTTTATTGTTTGTCTCACAGACCTCAATGAATCCCTCTTTGCTCATGTTGAATTTCCTGAGCAGGACTCCACCTACAACCTTGTGATTCTGGCAAAAATGCTACCTACTAAGCCATGGTTAATGGCTTAATTTCCTCTTTATCCTCTTGACTCCTACAGATAGTGGAACACAGTTCTGTGTCAAATAACATGCCTCCATTTCCAATTGACTTTATTTTCATCACTGAGGATAGTGAGCACTATTGGTTGTGCCAGCATTCATTGCCTAACCTTTGTTTCTGCTCCCACCCCCTACCGCCACCACCAGAGTAGTGATGAGTTGATACCTTAATCACTGCAGGCCATATGATATAAGAACATCCATAATGCTGTTGGGGAAGGAGTTCCAGGATTTTGACTCACTGACATTGGAAAGATACAGTCAGTCCTTCAATGAGAATGGTGAGTGTCTTGAAGGGAAGTTTGCAGGTATTGATGTTCCCATGTGTCTGCTGCACTTGTCCTTCTAAATGATAGTGGATATGGGTTTGGAAGGTGCTGTTTGGAGGAGTCTGGGTGAGTTACTGAAGTGCATCTCATAGATGGTGCACTTCTTCTGGATGGTGTCAAACTGAGTGTTATTGAAGCTGCACTCATCCAGGCAAGTGGGGAGTATTCCATGACATTTCATGACTCGCCTTGTAGATGGTGGACAGGCTTTGAGGAGTCAAGTGAATTACTTGTAAGATCCCTTGCCTTGGACTGCTGTTGTATTTTATGACAAGTCCAGTTCTGCTTCTGGTCAAAGGCAGCCCCTAGGATATTGGTGGTCGAGGATTTAGCGCTGGTAATGATATTCAATGTCAAGGCGCAATGGCTTGATTTCTTATTTGAATCAAGACTGAAGTCAGAAGTTGAGTTGCCTGGATAACCTGTACAAGAGGCAGTGACTGTCGGTAGGACATGCAGCAAATGATGGCTGTTACATCTTGGTCAGCATTCAAATGTCTTTTGGCCGTGTCTAGTTAGGGTTCAGTGCATAGCAATTAGAAAGAGGGACCCTGGCACCATCCAGCCGCCTCAGCTTAAAAACAATAATGCTATTTTTAGCAGCCCTAAAAGAATGATAGTTAATTCTGTAAAATCAGGGATTGAACTTTCAATCTTCCCTGTCCCAAAGCCCCTCAGTACCATAAAGTATGAGTTGCAGTTATTCACAGGCATCTCAAATGCTCATGAATAAATGAGTTTTCCACAACTTGTCTGATCTGTTTTTAAAGGGTTTCCGTTTGCTGAACTGCTGTCAACTGTCTGTGTCCATGTTGCTGGGTTACTGCTTATGCTGCTAAATGTTACACCTTTTTACAAGGTAACATGTTTCAAACGTGTTCTGATCATGCAAATTAAAGATCAGAGTTAATCGACGCTCATAAACTGCACAAAAACCTCAATCAAATGACCAATGCCATTTGGGTAGTCTTTGGGATTGTTTAAGCTGCTGATGTCATGTCCCACTATGGAATCATAAAATGGTTACAGCACAGGAGAAGGCTTTTCAGCCCACCCTCTAAATTCCAGCTCTCCAACAGCAGCTCAGCTGGTACCTTTTCCTTGTAACCCTGCTTTTTTTGTTCCCCCTCATAATTCGGGACGGCACGGTGGCTCGGTGGTTAGCACTGCTGCCTCACAGCGCCAGGGACCTGGGTTCGATTCCAGCCTCGGGCGTCTGTCAGTGTGGAGTTTGCACATTCTCCCCGTGTCTGCGTGGGTTTCCTCCGGGTGCTCCGGTTTCCTCCCACAGTCCGAAGATGTGCAGGTTAGGTGGATTGGCCATGCTAAATTGCCTGTAGTGTTCAGGGAGGTGTAGGTTAGGTGGGTTGTTGGGGGGTTGGGTCTGGGTGGGATGCTCTGAGGTTCGGTGTGGACTTGTTGGGCCGAAGGGCCTGTTTCCACACTGTAGGGGATTCTATGATTTCCCAAATAGCATATTTCCTGCCGTTTGCATGAATGGCATGAGTGCCTGACATGAAGTCTTGTTTAATTCATCAAGCCTGTGCTTCCATTCATCTGTACACATTTTAAATCACTGATAATGGATTTTGGTTTCCCGATTGGATAAATTCCATACCGAAAGGACTAAGAATAACCCTTACTAAAACTTGAGGCCCACTTGTTTCAAATGTGACAAATTTGTGAGAAAGAGATAAGTGCTAATTGATACCAGTTGCCTTGGCTTTGCACGTTGCCCAGAGTCTCTAGTTTGGATAATTCCTAGTAAGGAATGCAGGATCTAGTATACTACATTAATTAGTAGACTGTATCTAACATTCTTACTCCTACTGGGATATGCAATCTTTAATTTAAAACTACTGTCAGTTTTGCCTCAATGCTGAGTGGTCCCATTGCACTTCAAGCTCAGACAGCAAGGTATAACAGGATGAGGTAGTGATCAGCTCTGTCTTGCTGAGATTTCACTTGTTTAAAGATTTTTAAATTAATTTGAGTCTCTGAAAAATATGCATGATGGAAACCATCTGCTCATCTTTGTTTATCCCTCCAAGAAAAATAGGCAGTCTTCATCACAATCAGTAACACACATCATAACTGTCTTTTGAATGAATCTGATTTATTTTCCTTTTTATATGCTTAGAAGTGTGGATCAGTGTGTGAACTTGTTTTTCCAGGCATCTTTGCTAAGTTGTCCTTTTCCAGTATTAACCCATGCTCACCAGTTGAATAGCATTCTGTTTGCCTTGAAATAGTGTCGTGGTTTTACCTTGTCTGTACTGTTCAGCATCTTTAAGTGCATCCATCAGGCTTGATCTTAACCACCACCTTTTTAAGCCCAAAGTGCTGTAAGTTGCATGGTTTTTTTCCTCCTCTTAACACAATTGTCTGACAAAAAAGATTATCTTCTTTCTCTATTCTCGTTTTTGTTGTCTTCTATTTGAGATGTCTTCTGTGTAGGTGTCACCCATTCTAATTGACCTTCAGTTGGTGGTGAGCATATATATATTTACCTTGAATCTCTTCCTAACAGTATAACACACAATGTTGTTAGGGAGAGATGGACAGTGATGTAATTCTAAGTCAGGATGGTATGTGACTTGAGAGAAACTAACATGCTGTGTTGTACCCATGCATCTTTGCTGCATTTGCCCTTGTGGGTGTTGGAGGCCACTGGTTTGGAATGTGCTTTCAAGGAAGCCTTGATGAGTTGTTGCAGTGCAACTTGTAGATAGTATGCAATGCTGCTCCTGTGTTTTTGAAGAAAATGAACAATGAAGGTGACAGATGGGTATCATTCAGGAGGATTGTTTTGTCTTCGATGATATCAAACTTGAGTTGTTGGAAGTGTACTCACCCAGGCAAGTGGTGAGTGCTGTATTGCACTCCTCCTCATTGTGCCTTGTAGATGGTGGGCAGGCTTTGGGGTCGAGATGTTATTTGAGGTTCCAGCACTTGTAATCCTACTGTTGTAGGCACTGTGTTAATATGGCTGGTCCAATGTTTCTGATCAATGGCAAGCTCCTGTGATATTGATAGTGGATGATTCAGTACCTAATGCCATTAAATGGCAGGGGTGATGGATTACTTTTTGCTGATTTGACTTCGAAATATGCGATATATTGCAACTATCTTTATTGAGCTGAGTTTATGAATGGGTCCATTTGCAAAGTTTTTGTAGATCCTTGGCTGTATCCTCCAATTCTCCATTCTCTGCCCATTCTCCCAAAGTTTGAATCCAAGCTAAGATTTAGTATACTGAGATCTAGCACCATTTCCAGGGATCAAGCTCAGTACTTCTCTTCATCTCTAACTTTCCACTAAGTTCCTGCTGCTTTCTTCAACCAATTCATCTTCCTGATCCAGGTTTACCTGTGAAATGTTCAATGGAACCTTTTTTTTCATGAGGAACTTCATTATGCGTTTTGAAATCCTAAATCAAACACAGGTTGCAGCGTTTTATCACTCACTTTTGCATTTTGCATCCTGTGAACAGTCAGGGGCAGGTTGGACAGGATTTTTCCCTTTTTATATCCATCTTGTATTAATGGACACAATCATGTGGTTGTCTGTTTTGCTGCTGTAAATAGTGTAATTGCTAAATAAATGCCTGTTTAGAATTGCCCTTACCCACAGAGCGCAGGAACTGGATGGAGATTAGAAGGGTGCTTCAGAGTTTGTGGAGGCAAAGGACATCTGCTTTTCATCTCTATGCCTGTGGTATAACAAACCAAGGATTTTAATTTTTCAGAAAAAAAGGCAAGTTGCTGGAAAAGCTCAGCAGATCTGGCCGCATCTGTGAAGAGAAATTGGAGTTAACATTTTGGGTCCGGTGACCCTTCCTCAGAACTTTGTTTTAGGTTTTTAGTTTTAATTTCTGTTATCCAGCTTGTCGTGCTGTCGTAATCCTCTGTAGTATGCTACCATATTCGTTGAAAAGCAGTGGATTTCCCTGTTAACTGAGAGTTTTGATGGAGGTACAAAACAGAGCAGCCTTTGTACCCTTGGTCAGCTTATCAAAAACTAACAAATGGTTTCTCCCATCATCACCTCAATCAACTTTCTTTTCCTTTTAGCCCTTTGAATACATTTCTCTGCAGTATTTATCCTATTCTGTGTTTAAAGCTACAAGTTTTGAAAATAGATTTTTTTATGTACTCCTTATAGATTCTTGTGGAATCTAACCAAGCCAAAGCTTGCCACATGTTCCCTTTATTTTAATTTGATCATGCAATTTGTGTCTCACTGACTGGGCCAGCATTTATTGCCCATCTGTAAACGCAGAGACGGTGGTTGAGAATCAACCCCATTGCTGTGGGTCTAGAGTCATATGTACACCACCTGGTATGAATGGTAGATATCCTTCCTCTAAAGGCTGTTAGTAAACCAATTTTTTTAATAGCAATTGAAAATCGTGGTTGTTAGGCTAGCTTTTTGTTCCAGGATTTTTGAATCATCTGCAAAATGGGGTTTGAACTTGTGTCCCCAGAACACTCACCCGGATTCTAGATTCCTGGTCCAACTGTATTATCATTATCATTATCGGCAATATTACAAGCGTGATGTTGTGATGACCAGAACTAAAGCTGCAGTCTCCATCCTCCCATTTCTTCCTGTTATTTCTTGCACGGTGAACCCTTGGCTTCAATTGCATGTCTATTGTTAGCTGTAGGGTAAAGGCTGGGAACCCCTCCACCAGGAGAGGAAGATGGAGTTTACTAATGTCAATTATATTGTATGATAAAACACCACTTGTTTTTAGAAGTCTTAGTGATTGGCATGACTAAAGATCATGGGACTTAAGTCAATTTCCTTCATTGTATGGGCTAACAAAGCAAGCAGCAATGCCTGAGAATTTCCTGTGTAATAAATCATGTAATGCAGTATGAAATTCATCTTGACTTTCAGAAAGGTTAGGTTAGTTTCTACACCTCGCTACTGAGGCTGTACAATATGGATCTAAGATGGTGCAGAGGCTAAATAAAATGAGCAATCTTTTAGTTAACCTTCTAGGGTTCCAGTGATTAGATAACAGTAGCTGTTGACTATTCGGAGCAATCACACCCTTTGTCTACAGCAGACCCAGACACAAACGTCCCAGTGTTAAAGGACTTTGGGAACCGTCCGTTCACCAGCCTCTGCAAAGCTTTCTATACCTAATGTGTGTATGTCTCCAATGTTCTTTCCCAAAACAGTTTCATAAAAGATTTTTTTATTTGAATGAATCAATTTCAAATGTTTGTCTCCATTTGAGCCTAATCCATAGTTTGATCATTCACTGTAGTAATGGCTAGATTTTGTTGCATTAAGTCATCAGACTGCACACTTTTCCCTTGCTCTTCAGCTCAATTTAAATTCTGAACCAAGCAATAGACCTTTTAACATTTGTTGCTCCCTTAGTACTGTACCAGGAAGTCAATCTAGATTATACTCGGGGCCTGGAGTGGAACTCAAAGTCACAATATTCTGATTTTTTTTTTTTCTAGACTAGTCATATTAACTGAGCAAAACCAACTTGTATTTGAGGTTTTTTGTAGCACATTTCAACTTCTGGATCGTCTTGCTGCCTTGTAAGCAGCTTGTGGTCTATTATGTTGTATAACAACCTTATTAAAATAACTGATTTCTTTTGGCACGGTTAAAGCATGCTATCTTGTTGCTTGCTTTTGTCATCCAAAAAGTTGTGTAACAAATGAATAAGCAAGTACCAATCAAGCCTAACAAAACCTTCATGCATCTATTTGAGCTGTATGAGCAAAAACTGAATACCCTTGTAGAAGGTATGAAATCCATTAACCAGCCATTGTCATTTAGAGAATATTTGTTGCACGTGCTTGGGGCACTGAAACTTGGATTTACTTAATGGCTTTTCATGACCACCAGATGTCTGGGAGTGCTTTATGGCCAGTGGATTACTTTTGAAGAACTGTCATGCATTCAAGTGCAGTGATGTATTTTGGGAGGACTAACATAGCAAAGCTGTACACATTTAATGATAGGACCAAGGAAGTACAGAAGAAGAGGGTCCTTGGTCTGTGTACCCATCGATCCTGAATGCAGCAGGAAAAGTTGATAAAACATGAAATACCTGCCTTTATTAGTCAAGGCATTGACTACAACGGCAAGGAAATTATGATGAAGCTCTATATCATGAGTTAGGCTACAGCTGGAGTACTGTGTGCAGTTCTGGTTGCCATACAATAGGATGATTGTCATTGCTGGAGAGAAGGTATTGCAGAGATTCACAAGACTATGCCTGAGCTGGAGGGAAATGGGTATGAAGAGAGACTAGATCAGCTGGGTTGCTTTCCTGTAGGGTAGAGACTGCTGGATGGGGCAGGAAATCTGATTTGAAGCGTACAATGTTCTGAGAGGCAAAGACAAGGTGGATGGGAAGAAACCTTTCCTCCTTTTAATGGGGTCAATAACCAGGGGCATGGTAGTAAGGTAAGGAGCATGAGCTTTAGAGGAAATTAATTTTAACTGAGACTTTGAGTATGTGGAGCTGCTTGTCTAAACAAGTGGTAGAGGTGGGAGGCCTTGACATTTAAGAAAAATTTGAATAAACACTTAAAACACCATAGCATGTAAAACGTCTGATATATTTGACAACATGTGGTCAAGTGTTGGAAAATGGAATTAGAATAGATGCTTGGTGACCAGCATGAACATGATGGGCTGAAAGTTTCTTTCCATGCTGTAAAAATTTTGACTGTATGACTCACTGTTGTGCCGCAGAAAATGCAGCAGCCAGCTTTATACACCAAAGATAGCTGTTCTGCTTTGCTCAATAGTACCATGGAGCCTACCTGTGAGGGCAGATGGAACCTTTGTTTTAACAACTCATCCAAAAGAATGCTGATAATGCAGCACATGAGCATGGCATTGAAGTGTCAGGCTTGATTTATTTTTGTACTCCAACCCTGGTGTGGGAATTGGACTGAGAACTTTGACTGGTGAGACAAGAATGCTACCAGTTGCGCTGTAGTTGATATCACAGTTGGATCAGAAAGAGCTTGCAGAAGTTTGAATCATGATTCATGTTGCACAACAGACCCTGATTTCACTGTATGCACACACCCCTCATGCACACTTGTTCTCTATTACTGACATCTACACTTCAAGTCTGAGCTAGAGCTTGTATGACGTGCCCTCTGCTGGATGTGTGATGAGATGAAACCCTGGGCTTCCTCTGAGAGCCATGTTGTTGAGGCTGTCCGAATACAAGTTGTTTCTAGTTTTGACACGTGGCTGTGATCTCCTAGTTGAAAGTATGTATTGAATGTCCTGTATCCCAACATTGAGTGTGAGGTGGGAAGAAAACATTTCTGGTCATCTGCATAAGCCAGATTTTATTTTAAAATTAACTAGTCTGAAATCCATCTAGTAGCTTTTGATGTTTCTAGTTCTACTGACTGACTAAGGACGTTACTTCTGGGAGCTGCAGCTTTGTACATCTGTTAGCGTACCGTTCTCTGTATCAGTATACACTGATTTTTGGCATTTAGTGTCCTGGCAGGGTTTTTAATGAGACAGGGGTTGTGGCGAGAAATTAAATTTTAGAAAAGTATATTATTCCCTCCTGCTCCGCCCCCACAGTTAAGGAAAATTGAAGAGATTGTAAACACTGCTTTTGCTGTTGTGCTATTGGTAACAACTGAGGAGTGGGTTAACTTGACATTGTTAAATAATGGAATGGAGAAACTAAACAGTGGTATGTCTGTATCGCTTTTAAAATCATAATTATCATATTTGAGCCAAAAATGTGGTTGATCAAGTTGCGGGCTCCTAATTGAAAGGATTCAGCACCAAGATGACCCAAAAAAAATGCAACACTGCAGCTATCCTGAAGCTGTGTACTTCATTATTATCAAACAAGCTTTATTTTGTGTAGCACTGTCTCAACTGGGATAATCAGCCTATGTACAGGATTAACTGCAGATTTAATCAGTTGTGTACATCTACTGGGCCATCATGGAAGTTCAACTTTAGCACAGCCTACATGTTCCAATCCACTGGAAGCTAATCTTAAAGCTTATAAGACAGCAATATAGTGGATAAACTGCCCAATTGGTGCCTTAAGATCAAAATCAAACCGCCCTCTGGATTTCTTTTTACCCCATCCTCATTTCTATCAGGTAACTCATCACTCTGATCTGATGGATGTCTGATATGTGCAAAGAACTTTGACTTGCAATTGTCTTGGCACCTCTGTTATAAGCATACTTTCTCAATGTGACCAGTTAAAGCTCAAGTGCCATTTGCAGCTGACTACTGTGCCCTTACAGTAAACTGTGAAATTCTCTCCTCTGTAACTTCAATTGATTTTTGTTTTTGCTGCTAGTTCCCACGACAATACACCTTAACATTCAAGAATCCCCAGCAGCCTTTATTTCCCTTAAATTCTGTTACCAATCAAATTTGCTTCAAATGCACACTTGGATTTGGTGTCATGTTGTCTTGTTTCATAGCAATGTCTCAAAATACTTCATATAAAAGGAATAACTTTTTTGAAGCATTCTGTTTACAACCTATTCAGTCGTCTTCCTCAACTGTGGAGGTGGAGCAGGGTGGAATGAGGAAAAACTTTTTTTAAAAATGTTAATTTCTGTCCACATCCCCCCTCCCAGGATGCCAAAAATCAATGCATTCTAATACAAGGAAAGATATGCCAACAGATGTGCAAAGCTATAGCTACCCAGAAGTAATGTACTTTGCTATCAGTCATTATGGAGTACCTGTTTATTGTTTTGAAGGTAAACACAACTGTTTTCATTCAGCAAGATTGCAACAGCAGTTTGAATGAGAACAAAATGTTGGCTGTTTACTGAAAAACACGTTACTGTATCCATCTATTCAACCAAGGTTGCACCTTGGGTGTTACCTAACAGCTTGTTCAAACGCTTAGAAATGAAGGAAGTAGTTTTTCCTGATGTTTCTAATTGACATTCAGTGACTTCTAATATACCACAGTATAACAATAACTAATGTGGAGATGTCAGTGTTGGACTGGGCTGGACAAGGTCAGAAGTCACAACACCAGGTTGGAGTCCAACGGGTGTATTTGAAATCACAAGCTTTTGGAGCGCTGCTGCGTTGCCACCTGATGGTGGAGTAATACTCCGAAAGCTTGTGATTTGAAATAAACCTGTTGGACAATAGCTCGAGTCATTTATCATGTACGACAGTGCTTATTGCATTATTTTACTTTGGTCAGCTTGCTAGTTCAGTAGTATAGTCCTGGAACTGTGGTTTGACGTGGGTTCAGTGTTCTGTTGCCTACTTGAGTTCCTGATCTTGTCATGCATCCTTGGGTAGTCACCGAGAAGACCACGTGCTTCCTCACAAGGTGAGGGCAGAGCTCTGTGCCCTGTCAGCTGCTCAGTACAAGCACTGCCAAGAGTGGTGGTCAGCTGTGACTGCTTCCTGCAACAGCAACAAAGATATTCAGTAGATAGAAGCACCTTTAATGAACAGGTGGAGTGAGAAAGATAAATTCTATTCTTGTACAATATCAAAAAGTATTCTAGGGAGTTGGTAGCAGGGTGGAAGGATGAGAATGCTAGTGAACGCCATGCTTAGGGACATGAATAACTGGAAAGTTCTGTCAGTGAATGAGGAGATAGTCAAGACCTATTCACTTCTCAGTGGTTACTTTTGGAAGTAAGTGGTGACAATAACAATTAACTGGCTTCTTGATCTTACTGTGGTTCCATGAGCAATGTACTAGAAAGATTGCAGGTGGGAGGATGCAGCAGCCTTAAAAGTTTAAATTTCTCCCAGAGGTGGTATGTTGGGTCTGGGAACATTCAACGGTGACAACAAAAGGGTGCAGGAACTTGAGACAATTCAGAGAGTAACTTAGTATATTAAAAATCATCCTCCTAGACACAAACTATCGCAAGTTTTAAAAAAAAATGTTTACGGCGGATTACGTTCCCAGGTTTAATTTTAACAAAATCATGAAACTTCAGAAGACACAATATGGGAACTTGTCGTTTTACTCAACCCATTTCGTTGTTTATCCTGTGAGTTAATTTTCCTAATCGTCTTTACCCATTCTGTTCTCTCCATATCTTAATTCCTTTTCCTTCATGCATCTACCTAACTAATGTTAAATATTAACCTTGTTTCTACCTCAGCCACTCCTCTCCAAATAAGTGAAAGTCAATTCACTGTTCACTCCCTGTTTTAAAGCTGTGTGCCTGAAGCAGCTAATTTTTATCAAATCTGCGCAATTCGCTTGTAATTTTAAGCATTTCTATTTTAAGTGGAAGAATGTTCCAACTTTTCAAGACTTTGTTTGTATCTCCCTATGTGGCACCCCAATGGATCTATTTTGCCTGTAGTGTGCAGCCCAGTATTGAACATGGTTCTCTCTGGTTGCCCTTAGTTTTATATAGGTTCATTTATACCTCCTGGCTTTTAAATATTCTATTTCTGGTTATAAGCTAGAATTCCATTAGTTTTATAGAATTGTCATCCAAGATTTTGAATTTAATACTTTCCCTTTACTTTGAATATCTGTTTGTTCAGAACACCAAGTGTATATATAGAGTATCATTATTGCAGTGGTTTTTAATATATCACCTTTCAGTAACTAATATTGAGTTCCATGGTAATTATTTAACCAGTATCCCTCTTTAAAACTTCCTTTTACCAAGTTAGATTGTTCTTGGGGAGGTGGGGGGAAGAAATGAACTACAATGCCATATTTTGGCATCATCTGTTACTTGTAATACTTCATTCTCTAAGTTGATGTACAAATTTTCAAAAATGATCCTAGAATTGAATTCTGTGGAATCACTACTCATTGGAAAAAATGCCCTTCCAGCTATATTTTTAACCCACTTGTTTTCCAGTTATCCAAAGAATGTCTTGTCAAAAAAATTCCCTTGTGTTCACTACCTAGCATCCACTGCATTTCACCCTTTTTTCTAAAAAAAAATTAGTTCAGTTTGTGGGTATCACTGGCTAGGCCAGCATTTATTGCCCATCCTAATTGTCCGGAGGGCAGTTAAGTGTCAGTGACGTTGCTGTAGGCCTGGAGTCACATGTAAACCAGGCCAAGATTGGTAGTTTCCTTCCCTGAAGGACATTAGTGAATTGGATGGATTTTTCGTTAATCAACAATGGTTTTGTGGTTATTTTTTAGATTCTTATTAAATTCAGATTCCACTATCCGCCATGGTGGGATTCAGGCCCAAGGCCCCAGAACATTACCTAGGTCTCCGGATCAATAGTCCAGAAATAATGCCACAAGACCATCATCACCTCAACACTGTTTACTCTTCTTAATGAGCCTTGAGCAGAATCATCCCATTTAAAATCTGTGCTATCTCCTTACTAGTTTCTCTTTAAATAAATGTATGGTATTTTAGTCTAAGTAGAAGACTTAAAACTGTTCCACTGTACAAATAGTAAATTGTCTTTATCATATTGATATCATACATATCTCACTAGCCACTTACCAGTCCACTGGCACACTGCCCTACTGTTTTGAAATACAGTTTTTAAAACATTCAGAGATAAAAGGTACTGCAGATGCTGGAGAATCCGAGATAACAAGCATGGGGCTGGATGAACACAGCAGGTCAAGCAGCATCATAGGAGCAGGAAAACTTGACGTTTCGGGCCTAAACCCTTCATCAGAAATGAAAA
>JAHRHZ010000165.1:432086-476725 GCA_024137785.1 Ginglymostoma cirratum
TTTTTCATTTCTGATGAAGGGTTTAGGCCCGAAACGTCAAGTTTTCCTGCTCCTATGATGCTGCTTGACCTGTGTTCATCCAACCCCACGCTTGTTATCTCTTTTAAAACATTCACTTTCTTCCCTCCATTCCCTCAGGATCCTACAGATACATTGGCTGCAGACTGAAAAAGCACTTTACTTTCGCCAACACACACTTTACTGACATCAGTAAAACACTGTTCCTTTTTCTTGGTTTTTTTAAACTGTCCTCAGGAAATTTAGGTTGTCAACCACTTTATTTTCTCATACTCTCGACACTCTTCAGTTTTGTTTTCTAACCTCTTTTTGTAATTCATCCAGGGCATCCTTAAAATATTAACCATTTCCTTCTTAGTAATGATGTTTAATGATCCAATGTTTATGGAGTACTTTCCTTCCACCCCCCTCAATCCTCACCATTTTTTAAAATCTACTATAAACCAAGCTCCATTTTTGTGATCACTTTTTTCCAATTTTTTAACTTAGTTTGTTATGGTCATTACTCTTTAAAAATTCACATCCACATTTAGCACGTTTACCGATCAATTTCAAGTCTTGTAACTAGATCTAGCAACAGTTTCATCTTTGTACATTTAGTGACAAAACTTCATGAGGCAGGAGTCATGTGTACAGCTAGAAATTTCATTTTATTTTTCTTCCTCTCTATCTCAATCTGTGTATATAATTAAAATCATCCAGACCAATAATTTTGTACTTTACATTCCTTTAATTTGCAGATTTCCTCTTGTTTCTTTCCCTCATTTCGGAGCTGTTTAGTATGCCCCACCCATGTAAAAAAAATGACCTTTTAATCATCAATTCTTTGTGTGTACAATTTGCTTGTGTACATCCTCCTTTGTGCAGTGCATATTGTTGCCAAGTCATAGGTTTGCTTTTCTATCTAAATATATTTTAATTCCTGTATTTTCATTCTTGTCCCATTTTCAGACCGGTTTGTATGAGATTAGATCTGAATCTTCCTGTAACAATTGTTTTGTATTTGTTCAGTCTACCTCACAACTCAGAACTCTCTCAACTTGTGATAACGTTTCCACAGTCCCAGAAGACCTAGGGTTGTTGTGTGATTAGAGACTATCCATGGTGAGTTTAGCCTGAGGGTTACCACTCCTCAGACATGGTGTGAAGTTGAGAAGGCAGGACCTTTTTATGGTGAGCTCAGCCGGTGCTGGAATTGAACCCACACTGTTGACGTCACTCCATGTCATGAACCAAACACTCTTTTGCTGTCAGTTGAAACCATCCAGTTGCACGTTCTGAGTTGCCAGGTGGCTCTTTGGAGTGCATTTCTGAACCCACCTCCATTTCACTATCTTGTATGTGAAGAACTATTATAATTAAATTGGCTATGGGTAGCACCAGAGAAAATTTACAGAGTTGTGCACTTCTAACGCTCTTTTTTTCTCATAGGGCTTTTGTTCATGGCTGACAGCTATCTTTCGAATAAAGTAAGTGTTTCCATCAAATTTTTTTAAAATATCAATTTCTTCTGGGATACAGGCATTTGTGGCAAAGTCAGCATTTCTTGCCCATCCCTAACTGCCCCAAGGGCAGTTAAGAGTCAACAACATTATCCAGCAGGGACCATTTCAAGATGGCAGTGGAGTAGAAGCGCAACATGCAGCCTCCTCAGCCTAGGAGCCTGAAACTTGCCTATTCTGAATTGCTTTACTTTTGTTTTTTTTTAATATGTTTCTATTTATTATGCTATCTTGCCTACTTTCAACAACTTCAGAAGTTGTCTTTTCCTGGCCCAGGCCGAGCGACGAGGTGGCTTCCAATGTTCTGGAATGACAGTATAGGCCTTGCACGAAGAGGGTGGCCTCCCACCAGCATGGAGGTTGTTTTCAGTGGCTTCCACGCATTCCAACAGCCCAGCATCATGATGTAATCCTGGCATGTAGGTCTAATCCTTGCTTTGGAGGCATCTTTAGTCTTCCATAGGCCCAGCGTTGAGGTCTCATCCTAGCGTGGAGGTCTCTCCTTGGCAGTCTTGGCCTGATATAGCAGTCGTGACTTGGCCCGGTTTTCCAGCATACCCCAGCTCTAGGAGCTGTTAATTGAACTGTGATCAACTTTTTTTCTTATTTATGACTTCTGTCATTAATTTAGGGGCCGTGTATTCCAAATTATAAAACTTTTCACTTCTCATTTTTGTTTGTAAAAATACTTGACAATAAATTGCTTTTCTGTTCTGTTCTACGTTGCTGTGGGTCTGCAGTCACACGTCGGCCACACCAGGTATGTACAGCAGATTTCTTTCCATAAAGTCCTTCAGAAAAGGAAATCTGCTATCCTTACCTGGTCTGGCCCATATGTGACTCCAGACCAACAATGGTGTTGACTCTTAACTGTCCAATGAGCCATTAGGGATGGCTAATAAATGCTGGCCTTACCAGAAATTCCTACATCCCGTGAATAAATTCAATATATAAGTATATAACTTATGCTGCATGATTCTTTGAAGTATCCAATTTGTGAAAATTCAGAAATTATGGGAAATATCCCATCACCCGGGCATCTCATCGTCTCGAGGCAATGTTTGCATTCTGGTATTGAACAGTGTGCTAAGCATCATCTGGTGTGGCCTCAGAGGCTCCCCCTGGCATGAACGTTTCTGCTGTGCTTGCTGCAGAGGAACACTGAGCTGACCAGGAGCACAATTTGCTAGTCTCTTGTTCTCTGGATTCTCCTCCGTCATCTAAACTTTTTATTGCTGCTCACTTTTTCCATTGCCCCTCCAAATAATCAGCCTCCAGAGGTCACATTCGAGATGACTAACTTTGAAAATAAGTCAAATTTTGGCTCATTGTTAACCTTGGACAAGTGATTCCTCATCAGGTAATCATCACTTTTTGACACGAGTTGGGGCTTTTCTCATGTGCATGTCCCATGTTTTTATTTCTATAAACTCTCCTTTTCATGCTAAATCATTTGCTGCTAATGCAACAACACAGATATTTTTAATCAACCTGTGGAGGGATGTTATGATGCCCCTGTAAAGTAAGTGGGACTTGAACCCATGTGACCTGGCTTGCAAATAGGGACACTACCACTTCCCCACAAGATGGCTTGTAAACATAAATATTTTCTAATCAACATGTTCATAGATATCATTAGACACCTCTGGAGTAGGTGGGACTTGAACCAGGGCTTCCTGGTTCAGATGAAAGGACACTACCACCGTGCTACAAGAGCCCTCCTGTGCTAACATGTACTGTAGGAGATTTAATTGCAGTCATATTGGGGTAACAATCAATAAAATCATAGGAGCTATTGCTCTTTAGATTTACTGTGCTGTCAACCCTTCACCTATCATACATACTAATTAGTTTTCAAATTCTGAATGCTGAGATTGTATTCAAATTGCTGCACAGTTCCAAGTGGCCCCTGTTACTGTTAACACCATCCAACACTCCTGAGCGCCTGTGTAAATATTGACAAGCTCTAACCCTTGCAGACAACTCTGCAGATATCAACACACTTCTAGATTCCTACATTTGTACCTAAAGGAAAACTGTACAAAAAGTACCAGTATCAACAAGTACAAAGCAAAAACTCTGTCATCTTGTAGGAAATCTACTGACTGTTGACTGTTTTCATTTTCAGGGTCTACGCACTGAGATGTGGTTCATTTGAGGCGTTATTGCACTGTCATTAGTCTGTTTTGTGATTGTGTTAGTTAACTGTTCTTTTAGTCATACCTTGAAACCCTCCAATACATTTTTATCTATCATTGCCAGCATTGTCCAAAGAAAAGTAGTACAAAATGAGAGCTATAATTAGGTTTGTAGTCCATTGGCTTGCTGCTTTTCAATCATATAGAACTTAAAGTAATGACTGTACTTTTCTTTTGAGGGCAGAGAGCAGGATCCAAATCTGTTGAGAATAGTCAGCACTTCAAGATGAGGTTTGTATAGGACAAGTAATGCAAAATTGAAAGAACACCTGTGACCTCTCCAGTACCTTTTATTTAGCACCTTTTCAAACTTGTTTACATCAAAAGTAATGGAAGGTGAGCATGAAGTAAGTCGAAAAAAATCCAAAACACAAACAGTAACCGCAGGATAAACTCAGTGGGTCTGGCAACATCTGTGGAGAGAGAGTAGAGTTAACATTCCCAATCCAGTGACTGTCATGTTCTGATGAGTCACTGAACTTGAAATGTTAACTCTGCTTTCTCTTCACATGCTGCCAGACCTGCTGGGTTTCTCCAGCAATTTTATGTTCCTATTTAGGAAGTTTAAGAGCTTGTACAGTGCATCTTAATAGGATGCAAAGCAGATAATGAAGAGGTTTTGTACGTGTAAGTGTGGGAATTGATAACTGCAAACTTTGCATGTACAGAACCAATAGTCCTGAACCCCAGTCCCTAAACGTGCATAGGCACAATACTTAATTTGCAAATAAATTTGGTTGTCATCTCAGTTTATCCACACCGTTCCCCCCCACCACCACCACCACCCCCACCCCAATCAGTTATACAGAATCAACTTTCAGCAAGCATGAGATCTGCATCCTTCTCTCGTTATGCCCCACTGTTATTTGACTATATTACAAAGAAACATCAGCTAGCCATTGTATTCCTCAGGCTTACTTCTGTTAAATCTTAGCTGTTCTATACCACAGCTTTCTTTACCATAATGTCTCAAGGCAATTCCCATTTTTAACAAATGACATTCTTGGTGTCAAAAGCTCCAATTTTCTGCCAGTGTCCGCAGACGACGGGAAGAGTTTCAGTTTTTCACCCGATGGATAGTGGAAATGTACATCCTGATTTTTAACAGCCTAACACTAATATTGAAAACATGTCCTGGAATTCTCAGACAATGTAGTTGTTTCATTGCATCAAAACCTTTTTTATTTTAAAATGTCTGCAATTAAATATTTGCATCTTACAGTATCAAATCAATCCCTACCATTTCATTAGACAGTTTGCTATAAATCAAAATAGATTGTTACCGCTGAAGGCGTCTTAAATTGCAATTCATTAGAGTAGCTACATAACAAAGATGATGTATATGAACGATAGAGTTAAAGCTATTGAATTAAATGTTTGATTTACAATTGAAGATTGTTTAACTGGCAAAGTCACAAATCAAGTGTAAAGTTTTGTTTTTTAAATGTAGTTCAATGTGTTGGCTTTTTACCCCACCACTGTTCTCAGTATACCCGGCATTCACCTTCCACTTATCGAACGATAGTTTATTTGTGCTCCATAGCCACTCTGGTCCATCTGTACCATAGCTCCAAGCACACTGCTGATATACTGACTGTTTGTCTGAAGCCACTTCCTGAGAGGGCTGAAAAGTGTGGGATAACCTTCCAACTTTCCTGGTGTTCTCTCCCAAAATACTTGGAACTATGCCACTCACTGTAGTCCAATAATCCTGTTCCAGACAGTGAAAGTATATTGACTTCAGCTTGGGGACAACCCATCACCTATGTGCCTTTCTGCTTCTTCAGGGATGAAGAGATCAGAGAGAAATGTGGTGAGGATGCCGTCCATTACTTGTCCTTCCAGCGTCATATCATTGGACTCCTCGTCGTCATTGGTGTTCTGTCTGTGGGTATAGTATTACCCGTAAACTTCTCAGGAGATCTGCTTGGTGAGCTTTGCACCTTAGAGATTGAAACTTGTGGAATATTATCTCATTAACAAAAATTATTTAAGATGTTCAGTAATATCTTCTCAATGTTGCTTTTTAACTTTGTAGTTTCTGGAGCAGACATAAAAAGTGAGATGTAACAATAGTAGCGGAAAAATTGTATCCAAAACTCTGTAAGCAACATTTTGTCCCTTGTATTATCAGAATGGAAAAAATGCAACTGTGGTGAGGTGCCAGTTGGAGACTAAGCACACTCCTTACAAGTATTTCATAACCTTTCCATCAGGTTAGAGGTGAGGGGATGATTTGAGGTGTGCATCTAGTCTGGCTGATGCCACCTGTCGGTGTAACTTGTGTATTTTCTCCCTGGATCTTGTCTGTCTGTTACTTTGGAGCAGTGGCCTGCTTGTCATCTCATTTGAGCTAATGTTTCATGTGTGCATAATGTGAGTATGTTGCACAAGTATGGCTCAGCATCAGATGATCAGCACAAGCCCATAGTCAGTCTCTCTCAGAATACCTAATATTCTTGGACTCTTTGACAGCCTAACAACCAAATTCAGTCCTATTATAATTGAATAAAAAAGCCCTGAACAGATGTACACATGCAGTCTTCTGTCCAAGACCAGCAAATATTTGGATCCTTTCCTGTCCAGATTGGTTCCCCATTATCTGGTTTTAAAAGCACTGGTGCAACCAGAGGATACAGCAGCTGTCTCTGTGGTCTAATATTCAGTATAACAGGCTGATGCTTATGTTGACTACTGCTTGGTCTGTTAGTATGGTGTAAAAGGTAAGCATTGTTTATGCATAATCTCTTGAGGGTATGTATGTCTTGTTACACTTGTTACTGCTTACTAAGAATGAAGTCTGTTTGTGACTATGAGCTGGTGCATAATTGGTTACAGTTTGAGTACATACTTGCTATCCTTATTGTGTCTTCAACCACCAAACTGAACGACTAACCAAGTCAATGATTTGCTGTCAAGACCTGAGCTACAATCTTTGGAGATGATAGTCACTGGACTAGTAATCCTGTGTTTTGAAGGCAGTGATTCAGATCCCACCAGAGCAGCTAGTGGAATTCCTTAACTATTTTGTGGTAAATATTTTGGTAACTCACTGCTCAGCTGCTCATGTACGTTTCTGACTAAAGGTAACCATGAAAACCTTTACAAGGCCTCCACCTTTTATGCCAACCCTAAGTGACAGCAAGGAAAGGGAAATGATATTGATGCAACAATGATGCAGAGAGTGTCATCAAAAAAAGGATCATCTGGGAAAATTTGAAGTAAGGTCTTAAGCATGGCACCAGAAATCAAATAGGCAGTGGGTTAATAAAACCAGTTATGCAAGGTGACAAGATTGTAAGCTTACAGATTTAAATGATGGTGTTACCTGACAGATGCTCACAGGCATCAGCCTGTTGCATTTAATTGCAGATGAGTCAAAGCTATCATGTCCTATGATTCTCCTTGTTCTCTTCAAACAGAGTAAAGGGGACCCAGCCCACGGGGAAAGAAGCAAAAACTTACTGATTTTGGAGTGTGTGTGTGTGTGTGTCTCCACTTTCAAAGAGTATCTTTAAATAAAGGATGGACTGTTTATCCTGTGGTATGATAGCTTAAACCAGGAAATCTGTTGGTCTTATCATTATAACCAACCATATTTTCTGCCTTTATTTCCATCTCTCAAATGCCCCTTTCACCTTTTAAAAAGAAAGGCAAATGAAAGCAGACATGGTTTTAACATTTTTCTATTTCTTCGGCTGGACTGAATTGAGATGTGGGATTGAGACTGAATTCTTCCTTTTGGTCTTTATCTCGATAAACCAGATCTAGAATGGACCTGATCCAGATTGAGAAGGTGAACTTGGTTTTGAAGGCTGCGGTTTATTCCAGATTGAGACCGCTAGGGACTTAGCTGTAAAATTGAATTTCGTACCAGGGTCTGAGACTCATCGACTAGCACTGACACTTTTTTGAAAGCAAGGAATTAAGAACAGAGGTTCATAATTCAGTCTATTGAACCTGGTCCTGCCATTCTTTTTTTTCCCCCAGGGCAGCTCGGTGCTGCCCATTGTGGAGATAGGGGTGTGGTTTGAGCCATAGTCTGCCAAGCTACCAGAGAGGTATGGATCATGTTATAGATTGGACTAAGTTCCAAACACAAGTACAGACAAAGTCTGAAAGAAAATATTGAATAAAATACTACAAATGTCCAGGAGGCTAGTCAGTATCATTTGTGGGGACATAGGGAAGAACATTACCTTTTGGGTGTAAACTTTGTCAGAATTGATGAACGATCTATGTCAGGATGTTACTTTGTGATCGAGGACAGACGCTAACTATTAACTTTTATTTCAGATGATGCCAGGCCTGCACATTTTTCAGCATCTCCGATTCTGCTAGATCTAATTAATATTTCATCCCTTCTGGGTATGTGCAGGGGGTTTGCATGCCTGAATACAGTTTTTGATTTGCAATAGGAAATTAACATTTATCTTTCTGTCTCTTTTTTTCAGAAAATAATGCATATAGCTTTGGCCGGACAACTATAGCAAACCTGAATTCTGGGTATGCAATTTAAACTTAAATAATAGATCCAAGAATGTGGTGTCGTTCGAAGAGTGACAGTGTGATGCCAATGCTTAGAGTAAAGCCCTGTCTCCAATATATACTTCTAAAACGTTTTCTTCTGCTTCAATCTGCCCTCCGCCCATCCCCCTCTTCTGAAAGTAATTAGTACTGGGGTTCATTTGCATGGATGTCCTGAAGTGTCTGGTACCAAGAACTATTCAAATGTGAGAGTTCTTGCTGGGCTGTTTAATTATGTAAAAGCTTCAATTGAGTCTGACCTTTTGCCCAGGGGCTTTGGAACTAAATACGTTTTCCAACAGTGGCTGAGAAATAGTGATTGGCAGCAGATGCCTTGACTTGTAGCTTTTCTCAGTCAGTCCTCCTTTACCACCCTCCTCTTATCACTTAAGGATGTTGAGGTGTCTGTAATGTCCCAGGACTGTCGTGTCTGGGGTCAACGAATGTGAGTATTTCCAGCATTTTGTTGAGAAGTGGTCAGGTTGTTTTTCTTTCTTTGAATCTTTTGTGCTCCTTAAACTGAGACGTATTGATCCAAAGGAAGGACAAACCCTCCATAGTGTTGATGTCTCTTAAAGACATAATTGGCCAGTTTTATCTGGAAATCATTATGTACAAGAGAAAAGGCCAGAAATTTTCTCTTTTTAGGAAGGGGATCTTTGCACTTTGCATAGCTATTTTAGCCTTGTCTCCTAATAACATGATCCAAGAAGGTTGGTGGACCCAATTGCAGAACAATGCCAGTGAACTGTTCCCAGCTATTGCTAGTGCTCCATTCCAGCACTCTGGACAATAAAATGGCTACTCTTGCTCCCAGCTACCTATTTTAGTCCAAATATTCACTGCTTATTTAAAACCATAAAGCCTCATTAAGGTTGGAATAGAATGATCTAAAATAGTAGCTGGAGTTGAGGCTTATTCTGGAAGGGTAATGTAGCCACTTAAATATTGGAGCAGGAAGTGCAAAGCAATTACGGGTACAGGTGTGCAATTTGAAATAAAAGATATGTGAATGTGGATGCACAACGGGTCTGATCATGCATGGGTTGAGAAACTGAATCTAATGACTCCCCTTTGACGATAAGACACCGGTGGAATTAGACCGTTTGTCCCATCAAGTTTTCTCTGCCTTTCAATCTTAGCTGATAGGAGAATGGAGTTGAGAAACTTGTCTTCTCCCTGTAACTCTTTATACCCCTACCCATCAAGATCCTATCTATCTCTGGCCTTAAATACACTCAATGACTTGGTTTCCACAACCTTATCCAGCAATGTGTTCCATGGATTAACCACCCACTGGCTGAAGAAATTCCTTCTCATCCTTGGTTTTAAAGGGTTGTCCTTGGGTCCTAGCCCCTCCAAGTGGAATCATCATCTCCATGTCCACTCTATCTAGGCCTCTCTGTATTCTATATGTTTCAATTAGATATCCCTCCTCTTTCAAAACTCCAAGTTGGAATTAAATGAGGCTAGAATATAATGGATTTTATGTTGTTGATGAATGGGTGGAAAAGATGGTAAGAGTCCCCAAAGGGAATGCTAATGGTAGTAGAGAAATGTTGGTATGAGAGCTAGCTTGCTTGCTAACATTTCCATCCAAGGCCGCCTGCAATATTCCAATGTGGCCCAAAGCAAGCTGGAGACATAGCACCTCATTTTTCACTAAGGTACTTTACAGCTTTCAGGGCTAAACATTGAATTCGGTCACTTCAGAAATTGAATATAATCATCCATTTTGCTTGTACTCTGTCCCTCCACTGCGCGCGCGCACACAAACACACACCTTCCCCACCCCCACTGCCATGTCTTGATGACATTGGTTTGCACTCAGCAGAGCAGTCCTGTTTGCTATTATTCACACCTGTCATTAACACTCGCTTTACATGTATATCCACGTCTCTTCTGACAACCATTTACATTCATTCTGTCTTTTTCCCTGGGCACCCTTGTAATCTGTTTCATTCGATCCATCTTCCACTTTGATAGCATAAAAACCATCATATTGCATTCCACTTCACTTTCAAAGACAACTGATATTGGGTTCTATTTTCCCATCCACAGATATTTTCAGACCTGCTGAGTACCCCCCGTACTGTTTTTCAGATCACCAACATCTTTCTTTTTATGAAATATTAGTGAGTGCCTCTTATGTGGAGGTGAGGATTTGGATGAAGAAGTTTGTGGCGTTGACCCTCATAGGAAATCACGAATGTAGTTTTAGGACATTGTCTACGTGGCACTACTTTTATGCAAGAATGTTTGTTTGAGTCAGCCCACTTAACCCTCTTCATTTTTAAAACAGGAATGATCTGCTATGGCTCCATACAGCTTTCTCTTTCCTTTATCTGCTTCTCACGGTCTATAGTATGAGGCGACATACCTCAAAAATGCACTACCGAGAAGATGACTTGGTAAGTATTGAAATAAAATATTTCTCAATCAATTTCAGTTTTACAGTGAAGTTACCTAAACTATAGTCTCATCCATTTGTTGGTATTGTTGTTTGACCAGGAAATTAACTGGTTGTATTGAGCTGGTTTGCATGAAAGCTGGAATTGGATGCTAAACTTTATATAGTTTCTCCCATTGTAGTCTATGCTACTTATCCTGCACTACTTGCAGACTACGTGCTCTGAGATCTCTGCAAATAGTGCTTTCCAGCCTAGATCTGGAACAGTTCACTTTTATTTTTGACAGTTGGCAAACTCTAATTTTTGTAACATTTATGCAGCAAAAGTGTGAAGTGCAAACATATTGATGGTTGAATGTTGAAATGTATGAAATGTTCAGTACAAAAATATTCCACTTGGAAATATCACTGACTGCGTAAGCACAGGAGTTGAAACCTTGATGAAAATAGACAGTGGTATGATGGAATCTTATCTATGTTTAACAACTCAGATGAAAGTGAAAAACAGATCTTGAGCTGTGTTAGATGCTATCAAACGTAGCATTGTGACATATGCAAGAACGGGTTTTAGCTGTTTGGTGTTGAATGATTTAAAAAATAGGAACACTAACAATTTTACAGAGAGGATACAGCGACATCATAAAAAACATGAAGAAATGATAAATGCATTCATGTTTGATGTAATAATGTTTGGAGGGTGAGAGATGCAATCATCCAAGCAACAAGAACATGGGGCAAATTAACTAATCCATTGCTGGTTTTGTTGGCAGAGGATTGGGGAGGGGCGGGGGGGTTTGTGTGGGATAATGGAGTTTCATCCTATGTGATGGAAGGAGGAAATTGTGGGTAGGGAATGTAGGTTGGGAAATGTCACTTCTAGCTGGTTAGGTGGTGGGAATGGAAATTCTACGAATGGTCTTTGGAAACATAAGTGTGAAGTTTCCTTTAGTACGATTTTGTTCGTAGAGGAATAAAACCTGAATAGGAGGTAGAATTTTCAATTGATGTTCAATCCTAGCCGTAGATTGTTGAGGACCATGAAAGTAGCTATTTATAAATAGATAACTTGGGCAAATAGGGCTTGGTGTCCAACTCAGCGTGCCATGCCTATTAACACATTTTAAAATAAGAAATATTGTTGAAGTGAGCCATATTCATGATGAGATGGATTAATAATAAAATATACATTTGCACTAGAATGTCCCATATTGCTGTGTCCAAACTGCATGTTTCCCTCCTCTAGCTCTTTTGTTGTGGAGAAAGTACGTGGTCTGAATACATTGGGCAAATGCAATGACAAGTTTATGTAGCATTTCAAGTATAGCAAATCACCCCCAAGGTACTTTTCGTGAACCTCTCTCAAATAAAATGTGATATTAAACCACAGATATTACCAGGTGAGAAGTTTGTATGGAGCCTCCTAAAAGTATAGAGTGTGACAAAGTTTAAGGAATGAATTCCAGGTTCTAATACGGAAGCAATGGAGGGCTAGAATAATAGTCCTTTTTAAATGTTAACTTTCTTTAATGAAGAAAAAAGTAATCTAATTTGCTAAAACAAAAGGGGATTTTCCACCGTTGACCATTAGCGATGTAGGTGAGTCACTCCAAATCTGTATTGGTGACCAAATGTGGTTGGAAATGTACTGTTTGACATTCATTACTACACTGAGTTGAAAAATCTGGCAAATCTTAAGGTCCATTTTATTTTTGTAGGTGAAACGCACTTTATTTATAACTGGGTTATCAAAATATGCTGAACCAGAGAAAATAAAACTACATTTTCAGTAAGTACAATTTCAGTAATCTTATAGTTGATACTGTGAATAGTGTTCTTTGCATTGGGGGAAGCAAAGGAGGGCTGCAGGAAGAGTTGTTGCCCAGTGTCATTAAACGGTTTGTCTTTCTGGTGCCATCACATACCTGAAACACTTGTTTTCTAAGATCATCTTTTGATATGACTTTCCCCAAACTGTAAAGTTCAAATCTCGGAATAAACCTCTTGCTTTTTGCACAACTAATTTCTAAATGTGTTCTTGTATTTCAGTAATCTCAGAATTCACGTGTGACCAGAACATTAAGCAATTTAAGTATGACGTTGTCTTGCTTTTGTGCACATAGTTTAGCAATCTGATTGCTTGAGTGAAATACTTGGACATATTGAAAGCCAAGCCTGCCTTGATTTGATTTGACCAGCTTTCCACCTCTTATGGTTCTTGATACATGCCAGCATTATATTTCATCTACATTGGTTCACTTGTATACATTTTGGTCAACTTACAGTAATAGCAATTTGGTTCATCTTGCAGATCACATCAATTTGCATTAAACTTCTGAATGCTATCCATAATATGAATTTTAAAAAGTACGACTGATTCCTGGCCTGCCATGTTAGGATTGCCCAGTTTTCTTTCTTTGTTTCTTTGTTTCATTCTTACCAAAATGAATAACATTATACATAATTTCATCTGTCAAGTGCCTAATGACCTCTGTATAAGTTTGCAATAAAACTAAATCTAAAACTAAAATACAGTGAAGTGTTTTTCCATGTGCAAAACGCAAAGTGTCACCTTGCTCTGGTGCTGCTTTGAAATACTGAATATAATGCAAGATTTTACTACAATAGAGTTCATCTTTCCCTCCATTTCTTATTACACTCTGTTACTCCTCTGTTTTCTGCTTGACATTGGCTGCAGTCTCTGCAAAAGGCTTCAGGGTCTTGGTTACAGGCCTGCCTCTGCCATCCCTGCCACCTTGGGCCAGGTCTCATATCTTCTTTCTCTTGGATGCTCCTTCTGACACTGGCTCCAGTTGTTGGTGGTTCAGGTCTTGACTCCGCAGTTCTCCACCACCAAGGTAGAAGCTTCTGCAACCCCGGAGCCAGAGCTGGCCATGGATCTAGGGCTGCACGGGGCCCGGTCCTAAAAGACTCCCACGCACTGATCAGAAAACGGCAGAAAGACAGCAAAACTGCCATGGCTTTGAAGATGAGAGATGGTGTGGATGTGGCCACCTCTGCTGTATGGTACCTGTGAAGTAGCAAGGCAGAGATCAGGAGTCAAATGCTGCCAACCCAACTGATGCTGCTATCTTATAGTGGTTGGGGTTGTAATAAACTTTAACCTACACTTTCAAGTGTTCTGCCATTTGCAAACTTTGAAAATGTACCTTATATCCCTGAGTCATTGCTGGTTATTAAAAACCAGCAGTTATGCTAGTTATGAGCCTGGGAATATCACTGCTTCTCTCCAGTTGTTAAAGCAACTACTCACTACAGTTCTGTTTTCTATTCCTTAATCAACTTGTTAATTCTGTGGTACTTAATCATGTTATTTAAGCAGACTCTTTCTAAACAGCAACCTCCCAACTTGGGGCTAAATAGTACAAGGTAACATTCCCACCACACTAGTTGTGGACAATGACCATCTCTACCAAAAGAGAATCTAACCATTTCCCTTGACATTCAATGGCATCATTATCCTGAATCACCTACCATCCTGGGGTTACCATTGACCAAGAACTTGTGGCTACAAGAGCAAGTGCTAGGGTGGATATTCTAGTGAGTACCTCCTCTTCTGACTCCCAAAGTTTTTCTACCATCCACAGAGTGCAATACAGATGTGTGATGGAATATTTCATTGGCATTACCCTTATCCATGGAGGATTAAAGTAGCTCAGATGGTTTGTATATTTTAATCAATAGTTTAGAGTACTTGCAGGGCTAGAATCTAATCGTGGGTTCAATTCCCACACCAGCGAAGGCTACCATGAAGAACTATCCTTCTCAACCTCCTTTCATTTTGAGGTGTGGTCACCCACTGGTTAAACCACCACTAGTTGTGTGTCTCTAATGAGAGCGCAGCGTTATGGTCTGGTAGATATATGACAACTTTATCTTGTATAGAATATTTGTATTATACTTGGGAGTGATTGCAGGTCTAGAATTTAATGTAGCCTATGAGCTGACTTATCGTGTAAATCTATGTTTAAAGTTTCAGTATGGTGAAACTTGAGTAGTTTTGGATATTTGTGTCATGTTATACCAGAAGCAGTGATATTTGTCTTTGATTTAACTATACTTTGCAGAGAAGCTTACCCAGACTGCACTGTTTACGAAGCGCGACTCTGCTATAACGTGGCGAAACTGATGCGTCTTGATGCGAACAGGTAAGAAATATTACTTTTGCTTCTGTAAGGATGATATCTAATACCCTGCTTCTTTTTTATGACAGCCCAGCAGAGCTTTTTGTTTTTCCTGGTGCTAGCATACACATGTATAAGTCCTCTTTTTCATAGCACAAGAGGTATTTGTGGCTGTGTCACCAGTACAGTATAGTAGCCTCTACACACAGACCCAGACGTGTTAGGCACCTGCCTGCCCTGCACCCCATCAAGACCTTTTTCTGTGTTTACAGAGAAAAGTTAAATAGATTGAGTAATCAATATCCAACTGTAGTGTGTAGTAGACTTGTGATAACTAAAGTTGCTTGTTTCACCATTTTAAGATGGAAGAGCTATCTATTTGCAGCTTCATCTTTGCTCTTTGTTTGTTTCAATGTTTTTATTGTAAATACTCTATTTCAGGCGAAAAGCTGAGCGTAGTCGAAATTACTATTCTAAAGAAGAAACACCAGTTATGATAAATCCTAAACCCTGCGGTCAGCTGTGCTGTTGTGTTATTAAAGGCTGTGAACAGGTATGAGTGATTTTAATACTAAGTGGTTCTCGTTTCATAGATTACTTTTGCTATGAACTTCAAATAGGTCAGTAGATAATTGGTGTGAAAATCATGTCAGGAAGTCTTGGACAGCACCTGGATCTCTGAGATAGTCAGTTTATATTATACGATCTATTTTTCTATGATCATCATAGATGAGCCAGTCTTCATGGAGTTGGCTTGAAGTGTAGAAAATTTTTTCTTTCCACAAGTCTGCAGCTTTAATATGTGATACTGAAGGCACCAAGCCAAGTATTGCCAAAGTGCTTGTGCTTTTTGTTCAATTGGGCCTCTCTTGCCAATGGTAATGGAGAATGTTTTTTTTCTTGCTGCAGGAAAATGCTGTGGAATATTACACTAAACTAGAGCAAAAACTGAAGGAGGAGTATGTGAAAGAAAAGGAAAAAGTGTATGAGAAACCACTTGGAATGGCTTTTGTAACCTTTCACAATGAAGTTGCAGCAGCCAGGTGAGTCAAGCTTACAAAAGGGTATTGTAGACAAGCCCTTAGAATGTGTGATATTCTCTGATGTTTGGTCTCTGGTTGTGGTGTTTGGAAAAATTGAAAAGCTCAAAAAGAGGCAAATGCTAATGATCGATTATGCTTGCTAGTCGGAGACTCTGTCTCAAGGGAAGCCAAGCTTTCTGTAGCTATCTTGTCAAGCCCCCTAAGAATCTTGCATGTTTTAATAAGGCCACCTCTCGTTGTTCTAATCTCAACCTCTTGATAAGACACTTCTTCCATATCTTGTGTCAGCCTAGTGGGCCTTCTACAGACTGTCTCCGATGCTAGTATATCTTGGGGAAGGGGCCCAAAACTGTTCAGTATTCCAGCTGTAGTCTGATTAGTGCCTTGTATTGTTCTAGTAATAGCTCCCTGCTTTTGGCTTTATTGTAGTAGTTCACTGGCCCCAGTCCACAGGGTTGAGATGATCTTGTTACATGCCAGGACTTTGTTCTTTGATCTCTCCCTCAAATTTCTTTTCTCTTTTGAAGGAGGCACAGATGATTGGTACACAAACTGCAGAGTCTCTTAATTACTGTTACTCCAGTTGGTGTACTGTGTACAGTTTTGGTCACTTCATCTAGTGACCATAATTAAATAAGATTTAACATCCTTGTGGATAAGGGAAAGATTGAGCAATAAAATAAGGTCCTGATTTGGGAGAATGCCAATTTTAAGATAAGACAGGATATGGCCAAATTGGGCTGGCAGCAGCTACTTGCAGGAAAATTCACATCAGTCCACTGGCACTCATTCAAAGGATCTTCGTCAGAGTGTAGGATCAACATCTTGCACCTTTACAGAAACATGGGACTAACTAGACCAGAGATCCCATGATGTCAAGGTCTTACAAGATTGGACTTTTTTTTTGAGGGGAGTTGCGGGGTGGGTGGGTTGCTGATAAGCAGGCCCCAAAGGCTCAACAGCAGGTGCTCTCGAAGAGACTAGAAAGTGCAGGGGGTTACTAAAGAAAAAGAATTAGGAGAGCGAAGAGGGGGCGTAACAAAGTTCTGGTGGCTAACATTACGGAAAATCCAAAGGCATTTTTCAAGTAAGTTAGGGATGGGAGAATAACCAGGGAAATGGTAGGGTGTGTTAGGGACTCAAGTGGCAATCTGTATATACGGTCAGAAGAAATGGCTGAGGTTTTAAATGAATATTTTGCATCATTATTCACTACAAAGAAGGACAGTGTTGGTACAGAAATCAGGGAAGGAGACGGTGGAAAAACTTGAGCGAATTAAGATTGAAAGGGAGGTCCTATTAGCAGGTTTAGCAGGCTTGAGAGTTGATGAATATGCAGGTCCTAGAATATGCACAGATCCAATGTTAGCAAGGTCATCACTATTCTGCTCAAATGAGTACATTACTGGATGTGAACAATTTTGTTTTTTATGCCATTTGACTTTCATCATGCAGAGCCTAAAGTTGATTTGGGTAGGCTGTTCGCAGGTAAAGGGACGTCTGACAAGTGGAAGGCTTTCAAACACAAGATAATGTGAGTTCAGGGCCAGCATGTTCCTGTTAGTGTGCAGGCAAGGTTGGTAGGAGTAGGGAACACGATGACTAAAGATAGAGGTCCTGGTTAAGAAAAAGGAGGAGGCATATGTCGGGTATAGGCAATTGGGTTCAAGTGAATCCCTGTAGGAGTACATTTTGAGGGAAATCAGGAGTGCAACAAGGGGCAATGAGATAGCTTTGGCATATAAGGTGACGGAGAATACAAAGAGATTCTACAAGTATATTAAAGGCAAAAGAGTAACTAGGGAGATAATAGGGTTCCTTTAAAGATGAACAAGGTCATCTGTGTGTAGAGCCATAGGAGATGGGTGAGATCCTAAATGAATATTTCTCATCTGTATTTACTGTGGAGAATGATGTGGAAGCAAGGGAACTCTGGGAATAAATAATGTCTTGAAAAGACTCCACATTACAAGAGAGGAAGTGTTCGAGAGGGGAAAGATTTCAAAACGAACCCGAGGGGTAATGTTTTCTCACGGTGCGAGTGTGGAATGAGCTGCTAGAGAAAGTGGTGGAGGTGGATACTGTTACATCCAAAAGACATTTGGACAGATGCATGAATAGGAAAAGCTTAGAGGGTTATTAGCTGAACACAATCAAATGGGGTTAGTTTAGGGAAAGAATGGGCTAGTGGTATTATTGCTGAACTATTAATCTAGAGACCTAGGTAATGTTCTGGGGAGCTGAGTTCGAATCCCACCATGGCAGCTGGTGGAATTTAAATTCAGTAACTTTGGAATTAAGAGTGTAATAATGACCATGAATCCATTTGTCGATTGTTGGAAAAACCCATCTGGTTCACTAATACCTCCACAATGTGGTTGACTCATGACTGCCCTCTGGGCAATTAGGGATGGGCAATAAATGCTGGCCTAGCCAGCGATGCTCTCATCGTATGAAGAATGGAAAAAAGTTTAAGAAGCCTGGTCACCATTGACAGGTTGGACTGAAGGGTCCGTTTCCATGCTGTATGACTCTGACTCTAAGTTCATTACCATTCTACTGAAGCAAGATACTGTGAATTGTCCACAGATTTACCATGCGCTTTTCCTCAGGTGTATTGCTTGCCGGTAGAGGCTACTTTGCAGATTTGCAAGAGGACAACTTTATGGACATTTCAAATAAGTGCAAGGGATTACCCAGCTATAACCATATAGTATACTTGCATAGACACTATTGGGCTCCTCCCACTTATCCAGTAGGATTACTGTAATGGATTAAATGTAGTTTTACCTGAAGCCACGTGGTAAGCAGAGATCTCGACATTTAAAGGACAGTTTTGTTAATTTCATACGTTTGTTGCACATGGGAATGTCCTCCTTAAAATGGTGCATTATCCAACTTAGCATAGAAGATTTACCTTTGCTTTTACATCTGTTATTCCCACAGAATTCTCAGAGACTTCAATGCCTGCAAGTGTCAGGGCTGTATATTCAGTGCAGAGCCTCTGCGATCTTCGTACAGCGAGTTCCTTCATACTTCAAATTGGAGTGTGAGTTATGCCCCTGATCCCCACAATATTTATTGGTAAGTTATGTGTTGGTCTTGATAGAAGGTATCCGTTTGTGGCTTTGCTGCAGAAGTAGCAGGGAATTGACATCTTTGCGGAGTTGAAATACAAGAGGAGTTGAAGCAGATTAGCCATGATTTCATTGAACTGTGGGGAACTCCTGAGGGTCTGAATATTCTGTTCTTGCCCCTATTTCTTGTTGAATTGAGAATTGTAAATTTACATTCACCAAGTAGTCAGTCATGTGCATTCAGAGAATTGGCAACACATTTATTTTTTTAGACCTAATTTGAATTAGAAAGTTGTTTGGAGGCATGTTCAATTGTTGCGACCCATGAAACAGTTGCATGAGGTAGAGGATTTCAGTTTTGATCCAGCAACAGTGAAGTGATGATGTGCAACCTGGAGGTGAAATTGGTCATCTTAGCTACAGAACATTTCTGCAGTTGATCTTCAGGGTGGTGTCCTACGCCCAACCATATTCAGCTGCTTCATCAATGACCTTCCTCTACCATGAGGTCAGTAATGGGGATGTTTAGCAATGATTGGCGCTGAACTTTGCGCATTCACAACTCATTGCATTTGAACATGGACTGCTCTGTTTCAATGAGATCTGGACTACGTCCATGTATGGGCTGACAAGTTGCAAGTAACAGTCACACCACACAAACACCAGGTAATAACCATCTTCAATAAGAGATATATTCGGTGGCATTGCCATCACTGAATCCCCCACTGTCAACATACTGGGTGTTATCACCGACCAGAAACTTGACTGGTCTTGCCAGCACACAGGATATAGATAGGCTGGAGTCTTGGTCAGTGAAATGGCAGGTAGAATTTAATCCATACAAATGTGAGTTGATGCATTTTGGAAGGACTAATGCTGGAGGGAAGTATACAGTAAATTACAGAACCCTTAAAAGCAATGACGTACAGGTCCACTGTTGAGGCCTGTGGCATGTTTGCCTTCATCGGTCAGGGCACAGTGTATAAAAAAAAGTTGGCAAGTAATGTTGCAGCTGTATAAAATTGTTTTTAAGGTCACATTTGGAATACTGAATACAGTTCTGGTTTCCACACTGCCAGAGAGTACTGAAAAGGTTTACCATTATGTTGCCTGGTTTGGAGAGTGTTAGTTATTAGAAGTGATTGGAAAAACTGTTTGTTTTCACTTGAATATTGGAGGCTGAGGGCAGCCTGACAGAAGTTTACGAAACTGAGTGGCGTGGATAGTTGGAGTCATTTTCCCCTGGATCAAATGTCAATTACTAGGGTATATTGGCTTAAGATAAAAAGGCAAAGTTTAAAGGAGATATGAGGCAAGTTTTTGTACAGTGTTAAGTGCCTGGAATGCATTGACAAAGGTAGTAGAAACGGATACAATAACATCTTGACAGACACAAATAGGCAGGAAATAGAGGGATGTGGACTGCATAAGAGGCAAAAAGTTTAGACCGGCATCGTGTCAACGTAGGCTTGATGGACCAAAGGGTCTGTCACTTTTCTGTCCTATTTTAGTTCTATAGGAGTACGGTGACACCAAGAACAGCCTAGAGGCTAGGAATGCTGCAGCAAGTCAGTCAACTTCTGACTCCGTAAAGCCTGTCCACCATTTACGAAGCAAGTCTGCAGTGTGGTGGAACACTTGCCACTTGTCTGGGTGAGCGCAGATCCAACAAAATTCAGTAAGCTTAACAATCATCCAGGACAACACAGCCACATGATTGGCACCATATCCTCAAGCATCTACTCCCACCACCACCAAAACTCAGTAATAGTAGTGTGTATGGTCTACAAGATACACTGCGAACATTTGCCAAAGGTTCTTGGGCAGCACCTTCCACACCCATGACTACTTCCATTGAGCAGGACAAGGGCAGCAAATAGCTGTGAACACCGCTACCTACAAGTTGCCCTCCAAACCACTCACCATCCTGGTTTGGAAATATATAGTCATTCCTTCAGAATACTCCAAGTTCTGAAATTCACTCCTGATGATGGATCAACCTACAACATGTGGCCCGCAGCAGTTCGAGAAGGCAGCTGACCCCACCTTCTCAAGGGGATGGCAATATGTCCCATGTGTCTCCCATGAGAGACTAGAATGGAATTTCAAAAATTAGAGCTGGATAATGTAACCATGACATTTCTGCACTCCCTTCAGCTTTTAAATCTGTATCATGAAGTTGAAACCACTGGGATTGCTTTCCTAATGCATCTCCAAATACTGGAATGATTTAGAAACCTAGAAGTCAGGAGCAGGAGTAGGCCAAGAGTATTCCTTAGAACCTATTCTGCCATTCAAAGTGATTGTGGCTGATTTATCCAACTCAGTACCCTGTTCCTGCTTTCTCCCTATACCCTTTGACCCCTTTAGCTCTCAGAACTATACCTAACTCCATGAAAACAATCCATATTTTGGCCTCAACCACTTCAGGGCAGCAAATTCCACAGTCTCTCCACTCTGGATGAAGAAATTTCTCTTCATCTCAGTTCTAAATGGCCAATCACATTATTCTTAAACAGGGACCTGTTTCTGGACTCACTGCACATTGGAAACATCCTTTTTGTGTTTACCATGTCTAGTCCCATTAGAATTTCACATGTTTGTGTGAGATCCCCCTCATCTTCTAAACTCCAGTGATTCTAGTCCTAACTGATCCAGTCCTCCTGTCCCAAGGATTGGTCTGGTTTTGAAATGTAAATTAGGCAAGGATTGCTAAATATTGTCTTGATCCAAATATTCAGATTCTGCTTCCACTTTTTTTTGGGCAAGATTTCCAAGGACTCTTGGCTCTCTAAGAAAAGTTTCTTATCTCTCTCAAATGGACAACTCCTTTTAAACAGTGACACCTAGTTCTGGATTCTGTCACAAAAAGAAACCTCTTTCCACATCCAGGTATTGATCTAGTAAATCCTTGAACTGCTCCCAATGCATTTACATCCATCCTTAAAAAAGGAGATCACATTCTACAGCAAGTAGTGTTTGGTCACAAGATTTATTGAATTCAATCTCATTTGAATCTCATTTGAGATTGAATCTCAATCTCATGGTTTATTTTGGTAGGATTTAATCGTGCACTGTTAGCCTAGCAGAGTGGCTACTCCACCCAGTCTGCAACAATGTTGGTAAATCTCTGTTGCTCCTTCCTTCAGTAGTTTGAGAGTTTAAATGGGGTGAAAAAAGTCCATCAGCCTTGCTTCACCTGAGTATTTCACTTGGTAACACTGCCCTGTAGGGCACGATGGCTCAGTGGTTAGCACTGATGCCTCACAGCACCAGGGACATGGGTTCAATTCCGCCCTTGGGCAAATCTGGGTGGATGCTGTGGTTGGTTCGCTCACTGAGCTGGTTCATTTGCAGACGTTTCATTACCCTGCTGGCTAACATCATCAATGCAACCTTCAGTGAAGTGCTGTTGTGTTTTCCTGCCTGGTATTTAAACTCCGGGATCCACTGGATGTGCTTACCTCATTTCCGGTTTTCCTTTGCTGTGGTGTGTGTGTGTGTGTGTGTGTGTGTTGACTGTCTTGGTGGAGAACAAGGCCTTAGGAATTCCTGTGCTTGTCTCTGTTTGGCCTGTTCTAGGATCCTGGTGGTTCTCCTTATCTGTATGAATGGAGCTGAGTGAGTACTGGTCATGTCTTTCTGTTGCTCGTTGGTGTTCATGTACTCTTGTGGCCAGTTTTCTTCCTGTCTGTCCAGTGTAATATTTGTTGCAGTCCTTGCATGGGATTTTGTACATTGTTGGTTCTACCCCTAGTGGGTAAGGGGTCTTTGGTTCGAGTTAGCAGTTGGCATAGTGTTGATGTAGGTTTGTGTGCACAATGGTTGTGGGAGTCTTATGGTCAGTTTGGATACGTTCTTGATGTGTGGTAACGGGATGTGTGTGTTAGGGCATGCAGCATCTCCCTGTTAGGCATCATTGCATCCAGTTGTTCGGGTATCTGTTGTCCTTAAATACTTCATGGAAGTACTTTTTGGCAGAGTTTCTGGTTGCCATGGTGTTGTTGCTCATTTAAATAGTGTTTTCACGTAACTTCATTTGTGCGTGTTAGGGTGGATACTGTTGAAAGTCAGTCCTTGGTCAGTGAGTGTGGCTTTTCTGTGCACCTTTGTCAGGAATTCCCTGTTGGTCCTGCATTCTACCATGACGTCCAGGAATGGGAGCTGTTCCGTTCTTTCCTCTTTCCTAGCGAATTTGCTGGGGAGAGTGTTGTTTATTAGTTGGTGTGTCTCCTCTAATTTCGTCCGTTTTGATAACGAAAGTGTCATCCATGTATTGGATCCATAGTTTGGGTTGGATTTGCAGAAGGGCCATGATTTCAAGTCTCTATATTACTGCTTCTGCTATCTCCGGACTAATCGTGGAGGCTGTACTGATGTTACCCAGCAGGGTAGTGAAACATCTGCGAATTAACAAACCAGCTCGGCGAGTGAACCAACCACATCATCCACAACCTGAGCTACAGATCTACTCAAGACCCTTAAATTTGCATGGAGCTTGCACATTCTCTCTGTGCCTGCATGGCTCTTCTCTGGGTGCTCTGGTTTCTTCCCACGCTCCAAAGATGTGCAGGTTATGTGGATTGGCCATGCTAAATTGCCCATATATCCAGGGATGTGCAGGCAAGGTGGATTAGCCATGGGAAAATGCACGGTCAGAGAAATAGGGTAGAGGGGTGGGTCTGAGTAGGATGCTCTTCAGAGGATTGTGTGGACTTGATGAGCCGTGTGGACTTGATGAGCCGCATGGCCTGCTTCCACGCTTATAGGGATTCTGTGAAGATCTGTTGAGAGCTAGATGACTAATCTTGAGGTACAATGACAGAATCTTTTTATTTACACAGGGAGCACTTGTCATTGAGGGGAATTTCATGGTGGCTGCGCTGTTTCGTCATCAACTGTGTCCTTTTTATTCTACTGTTCTTCTTGACCACCCCTGCTATTATCATTACGACAATGGACAAGTTCAATGTTACAAAACCTGTTGAATATTTAAACGTAAGTTTTCATACATCAATTTTTTTTGTAAAAGAATTGCTTAGTTTCTTCTATTCCCTACCCCAACTCTCTTGTGTTACAATGTGTATGTTCATTCACACATGCAAACTCATGCACATATCCACACATATCCATATTTACACATACACACTCTCTCTTCTGGAAAAAGCACAAAACCTAGAGAGAGAGAGTTACATACCAATTTAAGGAGAAGCCTGCCTTCAAGGTCAAAAAAAATTTACCTAATCAAGTAAGTTTTAAAGAGACCAAGTGGTCAATGACACTAACCCCTCCTCACTTCCAGCGATCCGTCTTTGTCACTTGCAGGAAATCTTTCAGTTGCCTTTTGAATGCTTGCACTGAAACCACACTCAGTACGTAGGGGCAACAGGTCCCATAGCTCAGCAGACTGCAAAAAGAATTTCTTCTTGGCTTCTTACCTAATTATATACCACCATAACTTTGATTATTTGAACGAAGGAGGATATCTACGTGGATAGGCCTTAATAGAGTCATACAGCACAGAAACAGACCCTTTGGTCTAACTTGTCCATGCTGATCAAGTTCCTCAAACAAAACTAGTCCCACTTGCCTGCGCCTGACCCATGTTCCTCCTAAACCTTTCCTATTCATGTCCAAATGTCTTAAATGTTGTAACTATACCTGCATCTACCACTTCCTCTGGCACTTCATTCTACAGACTAACCACCCAGTCAGGTTCCTTTTAAGTCATTCCCCCCTCACCTTTTTGTTTTAAAAAAAAAACCCTATTTTTGAATTCCTCCACCCTAGGGAAATGATCTTTGCTATTCACCTTATCTATACCCCCCATGATTTTATAAACCTCTATAAGGTCACCCCTCAACCTCCTACACTCCAGTGAGAAGTCCCAGCCTCTCCTTTATAACTCAAACCCTCCAGTCCCAGCAACATCCTGGTAAAGCTATTCTGAACCCTCTCCAATTTAATAATATCCTCTCTAAAGCAGGGTGACCTCAACTGTACATAGTATTCCAAAAGTGGCCTCACCAACATCTTGGACAACCTCAGCATGATGTCCCAGTTCCTATTCTCAGTGGTCTGAGCAATGAAGGCAAGCGTGCCAAACACGGCCATAACCACCTTATCTATCTGTGGTGCAACTTCCATAGAACTGTATAGAACGTAGAACATTACAGTGCAGTACAGGCCCTTCGGCCCTCGATGTTGCGCCGACCTGTGAAATCAATCTGAAGCCCATCTAACCTACACTATTCCATTGTCATCCATATGTTTATCCAACGACCATTTAAATGCCCTTAAAGTTGGCGAGTCTACAACTGCTGCAGGTAAGGCATTCCATGCCCTTACTACTCTCCGAGTAAAGAATCTACCTCTGACATCTGTCCTATATCTATCATCCCTCAATTTAAAGCTATGTCGCCTCGTGCTAGCCATCACCATCCGAGGAAAAAGGCTCTCACTATCCACCCTATCTAATCCTCTGATCATCTTGTATGTCTCTATTAAGTCACCTCTTAACCACCACCTCTCTAATGAAAACAGCCTCAGGTCCCTCAGCCTTTCCTCATAAGACCTTCCCTCCATACCAGGCAACATCCTGGTAAATCTCCTTTGCACCCTTTCCAATGCTTCCACATCCTTCCTATAATGCGGTGACCAGAACTGTACGCAATATTCCAAGTGCGGCCGCACCAGAGTTTTGTACAGCTGCAACGTGACCTCACGGCTCCGAAACTCAATCCCTCTACCAATAAAACCTAACACACCGTACGCCACCTTAATAACCCTATCAACCTGGGTGGCAACTTTCAGGGATCCATGCACACGGACACCGAGATCTCTGCTCATCCACACTACCAAGAATCTTACCATTAGCCCAGTACTCTGTATTCCTGTTACTCCTTCCAAAGTGAATCACCTCACACTTTTCCACATTAAACTCCATTTGCCACCTCTCAGCCCAGCTCTGCAGCTTATCCATGTCCCTCTGTAACCTGCGACATCCTTCCACATTATCCACAACTCCACTGACTTTAGTGTCATCCGCAAATTTACTAACCCATCCTTCTACGCCCTCATCCAGGTCATTTATAAAAATGACAAACAGCAGTGGCCCCAAAACAGATCCTTGCGGTACACCACTAGTAACTGAACTCCAGGATGAACACTTCCCATCAACCACCACCCTCTATCATCTTACAGCTAGCCAATTTCTGATCCAAACCGCTAAATCACCCTCAATCCCATGCCTCCGTATTTTCTGCAATAGCCTACCTTGGGGAGCCTTATCAAACGCTTTACTGAAATCCATATACACCACATCAACCGCTTTACCCTCATCCACCTGTTTGGTCACCTTCTCAAAGAACTCAATCAGGTTTGTGAGGCATGACCTACCCTTTACAAAACCGTGTTGACTATCCCTAATCAAATTATTCCTTTCTAGATGATTATAAATCCTCCCTCTTATAATCCTTTCCAACACTTTACCCGCAACCGAAGTAAGGCTCACTGGTCTATAATTACCAGGGTTGTCTCTACTCCCCTTCTTGAACAAGGGGACAACATTTGCTATCCTCCAGTAGACAATGACGACATAGAGATCAAAGCCAAAGGCTCTGCAATCTCCTCCCTAGCTTCCCAGAGAATCCTAGGATAGATCCCGTCCGGCCCAGGGGACTTATCTATTCTCTCACTTTCCAGAATTGCTAACGCCTCCTCCTTATGAATCTCAATCCCGTCTAGTCTAATAGCCTGTATCTCAGTATTCTCCTCGACAACATTGTCTTTTTCACGTGTGAATACTGATTAAAAAATACTCATTTAGCGCCTCTCCCATCTCTTCGGACTCCACGCACAACTTCCCACTACAGTCCTTGACTGGCCCTAATCTCACTCTAGTCATTCTTTTATTCCTGACATACTTATAGAAAGCTTTAGGGTTTTCCTTGATCCTACCTGCCAAAGACTTCTCATGTCCCCTCCTGGCTCTTCTTAGCTCCCTCTTTAAATATACCTGAACCCCTAAGTCTCTCTCTTCAGCAATACTCCCCCGGGCCCTATAATTAACTGTACAAGTCCTGCCCATGCTTGTTGTACCAAAATGCAATACCTTGTATTTATCCAAATGAAACTCGATCTGTCACTCCTTAGCCCGTTGGCCCAATTGATCAAGATCTGTGTAATCTTAGATAACGTTCACTGTCGACTATGTTTTGGTCTCATCTACTAACCATGCCGATTACATTCTCATCCAAATTGTTTACATAAATGATGTACAAGTGGACTTAAGTCTGGCATTATTTTAAATCCTTCAGCTATCTCCTCAGCCTGCACTTCCTGAGCAAAAAAAAATTGCCCTAACTGTCTAGGCTTGACAGAACACTCAGCACACTTTTTTAAACTCCATCCTTCCATTGAATGGCCACGGGATCACTGAAGCTCTCAACCTTTTTCACAGCACTGATTTTCAACCACAGAGCTAATACTATCAAGCAAAATGTACTTGACGGTTGCTGAAGGAAGACCTGTTTTGTCAAAGATTTTTGTCTTTGCCTCATTAGGACTAATTGCATGACTACTAATAAAGGGAAAAGCCAGCACTTGTGCTGTATGAGAGGAGAATGCTGATTTGATTGCCAAGTTGATTCTTGATTTGAGGTCTTGCCATAGAGAATGCCAGCAGTTAATGATTGACAGCTAACTGTGTGACTTTATTTAAATTTTAAATCAGGCAAGTTGACTGTGATAAAGTCATAAAGAAATGAGCCAGCGAATAGTTGTCACCTATTGAGTTGTCAGGTGTAGCGAATGTGAGTGTTCTTTGCAAAAGAACATAGCTTTGGGTATTAATACAGTACACAAGTGTGACACACTCTGAGCCCAACTGACTATCCTAAAAACTGTAACTCTTTGCATACTCAAGATTATCCAGCAAATGTACAGTTCTTGACTCTCCTCTAAATGAAAGCTGAGAGTTTGCAAGTGCGGGTTGGTTGGTCACTGTAATTTGTCTGTTGAGAACAGCAAAAATGGTTGTTAAATATAATCATGCCAGTCTTTGGGATGTACAGTGACAAAACTGGTATTTCACTAGCACTGAAATTGGTATACCTGGTATTACTGATACTACTCATTTGTGATGGGCAGGACATCTTTCTTCAGCTTGATGGCAGCTTTCTGTTAATGGCGAGCACCATTCATGTTGCTGCTTTATAGTATCAGTGTGAAACTGATAATGCGTTGCCCAAATTTTTGAGATGCCTTACACTTAGACTGAGCAGTTTTAAGACCAAGAGTGACAGTCTTAGGGCCTCATGAGTTTGTGCATATTTCAGCGAAAAGGATCTAATCAGGATAGCAGTTATTGTGCAGGATAGCCTTATTGTGCTCTCTTTCAGCATCAAGTTTGTATGGTGACCAAATGGATCTGCAACCTAGTCAAGGTGGCTTGATGAGGCCAATCTTGTAGTGCATATAAAAGTAGGAACCCCAATGTGTATATTGACCAATGAACACAGTTTTGCAATAGACAGTAGTAGAGAATCCTTTGGCAATTTCTCAACTAGGATATCAAGGAGAAGGCACTAATTTGATTGTTTCATTTCAAACGTGAGTTTGATCACAGAATGGAGCTCATAAAACAGGTAAGAAAATTCTTGCATAAAGCTGTAAGTTCAAATTTTTATGAACTTATCTACGTTAGGAGAAAGCAAGAACTACAGATGCTGGAAGTCAGTCAATACAGTGTGGAGCTGGAGGAATACATGTCAGGCAGCATCAGAGGAATAGGAAAGTCGATGTTTTGGTTTGGTGAGGCGGTGATAGGTAGATGCAGGTAGGGAATTGTGGAGATTGACCAATCTTCACAACCTCCTACCTGCACCCACCTATCACCACCTCACTTGCCTTCGCCCAGCCCCAACCGCCCATTTATTTCTGAGCTGCCTTCCCACTGCCCAGTCCTAAAGAAGGGTCCTGACCCAAAGCGTCAACTTTGCTGTTCCTCTGCTGCCTGACCTGCTATGTTCTTCCAGCTCCACCCTGTATTGACTTAAAGATATGTTAGCAGTTTGCAAACAGTTAGTGGTTAGATATCATGCTGTCAACTGCAGGTTTCTCATGTTATCCAACAAAGATTTGGAAGAGTTAGCAGGGATCCTACACAATGCCATCTATTTGGGCAAGCAAAGTGTCTTGAACCTGATCTCTACCGTACAAGTCACCATAGTGATAGGTCTCTATTTCCATGATAAGGTGCAGCCGTGTATTTGTCAATGGCTTCCTTTTAAGTGGTACAGTGGTGAATGGTGCTGCAATCACTGAATCCTCCACTTGACATCTTGGATTACTAATGATTTAAAACTCAACTAGATTAGCCATATAAATACTGTTGCTACGGGAGCAGGTCAAAGTCTGGCGATTCTTCGGTGAGCCTCCTGGCTTCCCACAGCCTGTCCACAATCTACAAGGCATACATTAGGAGTCTGATTGAATACTTCATTCTTGCCTGGATGAGTGCAGCTTCAACAACACTCTAAGCTTGACACCATCCAAGACTGCTCGACTGGCACCACACCCATAAACATCCATTCCCTCAACCACTATTCTCAGTAGCAACAATGTGTGGCATCTGCAAGATGCACAGCAAAAATTCAGCAAGGCTCCTTAGACGGTATCTTCCAAACCCACGACAACTTCCAATTCAAAGCACAAGGGCAGCCGTTACATGGAAACACCACCAGCTACAAGTACAGTTCGAAGCCACTCATCAACCTGACTTGTCGCTGGGTCAAACTCCTGGAGTTCCCTCCCTAATGGTATATTTAGTTCTGCAGCAGCCTGAAGAAGGCAGCTCACCACCACCTTCTCTCAAGCAACTGGAGATGAGCAGTAGCTGCTATTGATATGGAAGACTTGTATGGACTTGCAGATGTGAAGCAATCCTCACCGTGAGTGGAAATCTTGTTCAAAACTAGTTGGAACAATTCACCAAGCCTGTCATAGATAAGACACGGTGTAATGAGACACACCATTTTTGTATGTCTCTGGCAACCTTTGCATATGTGGGCACAATGAGCAAAGAAGACAAAACCTATTCTGTATCAGAGATAGTAGGAGCTGGAGAGTCTGAGATAGCAAGGTGTAGAGCTGGATGAACACAGCAGGCCAAGCAGCATCAGAAGAACAGGAAGGCTGATGTTTTGGGCCTAGAGCCTTCAGAAATGGGAGATCATTTCTGAAGAAGGGTCTAGGCCCGAAATGTCAGCTTTCCTGCTCCTCTGCTGCTTGGCCTGCTGTGTTCATCCAGCTCTACACCTTGCTATCTCAAAACCTATTCTGTATTTTGCTCTCGCAGTTCATTGCTCTTAACACAAGCCCAGCAGCACTTTGTTAGCTTGCTTTTTAAGGAGTCCTTGCATAAGACTGGTGACACTGCAGGTCCAAAAGCTACAAATTTGGACTAATGATTAAGAATAGTGTGAATTTTGTTGCTATAATCATGCTTGTTAAAGATGACAATTCCAGTCTCCCTGTCAAATGTACTGATATCTATTTCCCAGGTTTCTCTGTCTAATTGTATGAGGAATTGTGCTGACAACCAACTTAGGACTGTTAGTTGGGCTTGCACTTGCGTGTTACTGAAAGTCAAATAGAGATATTAATGCACAGGATCTTGTTCTTTGAAGACTGAAGGAGTATGTGTATGTGCTGCACCAGTTTGGGCTTGACAGAGTAGCTGACAGCTTTTTCCCAGGTGCATTTCTCAGCAATGCCCTAATCAATCGAAGTCAAAATAAAAACTGAGGACTGCAGCTGCTGTAAATCGGGAACAAAAGCAGAAGTTTTTGGAAAAGCTCAGCAAGTCTGGCAGCATCTATGAAGAAAAGTCAGCATTAACATTTTGGGTCTGAGGCCCTTCCTCAGAACTGTGAATTTTGTTGCAGAACACAGTTCTGACGAAGGGCCACCATACCTGAAACATTAACAGATGCTGCCAGACCTGCTGAGCTTTTCCAGCAATTTGCTTTCTTTCAATCAAAATCAACTTGCCTGGTTTAAAATTTAAAGCCTGACAGTTAACTGGCTAGCTGTGTTCTCCATGGCAACACCCCTACCAATCAGTCAATTTTCCAACCAACCAATTTCTCCTTGTACAGTATACGTATTATTTTTCTCCTTTATTAGTATTTTCGTAAATTCACCTGGTGAATGAAAGGCAAAAAGTTTCGGCAATGTCCTTTTCTCTTTTCAGCATTACTGAAGTTCTGCGCTACCAAGCATCCACAAAGTGTGCATGTTGTTAAGGGTGATCCTCTAGTTATCACCAACTTGGTGGAAATTATCAAAACTCTAAGCCATTCAGCCTAATGCATGGATAACTGAAAATCAATAATACCTGATGCCTTTTAACTTTGGTATGCTTCATCCTGTAATTCTTAAGCATGACCAAGGAATTAATTTTTAACTGAAAGGCCTTTTTCTGCAATCTGGGAGTGACTGGAGTTCTCGCCAATGAGCTTTTGATGGTTGTCTGTTATGGTTTCATTGCTTCGGGTGAACATGCCTTTAGATTGGTTGGTAGGGGTTACCAGCAGAACTTCCACCTTGTTCAGGACTAATTGTCACAAATTATCCTGATCTTTCAACCTCTTGACTCTATGTATTAAGAACATTTAACCTATTTTCTTTTCATCTTTCTTACAGAATCCCATCATTACGCAGTTTTTTCCAACACTCCTGCTATGGTGTTTCTCTGCACTTCTCCCAACCATTGTTTACTACTCAGGATTTTTTGAAGCACATTGGACCAGGTATTTTCATTTAATTGTGCATGTTTCAATTTTTAACCAAGTTTTTCTATTCTATGTGCCTGTGAAAATGGTATAAAATTTGCTGAGTTGGAGTCCTCATTGTTTGTGTAATGTTCGCAATCCGTGAAATCTTTTACTTTGTATACTTTATTGTGTAAAGATTGATAATACTTATGGAACAAACAGTGCCAAGAGTTGGCAGGTGGGAACTTCTAGTTCTGCTCAGCAATTGCGGGAGGGCTAATTGCAAGTTGGTCACTAAGAATATTTTTGGGGGTCGCTGTAGAGGAATTCAAAGTTAGTCATTTGAAGAGACAAAAACTGTACGTTTCATGGATGGCAATGCTACTGTTGAAGGCAGCTGAACTACGTGGGATTTGTGTAGGGAGGATTTAAGGAAGTCCTAGAGCAATTGAATAACTCTTTGAAGTTAAGATTCTAAAGTCTCGCTGTGGGAGCTGATTTAAAAAAAAAAAAATCACGTCTCCAGCTGTGGAAGCCAACAAGTAATATTGGCTGGATGCAGCTCAAGGAACAGCCTAGGGACGGTTTTAGTTTGGTGAGGATTGCTACCAGTGAAATAGCTGGAGTTCTGTTTGCAGCTGAGCACCTATGATGCAGTTTGAGTCCAATGGAGCGTAGACCAAGGGAGCAGGGTGGCGATCAATCAGAATGAAACCTGTTTTGGAAGCAGTTCACTACACATTGGTTCTTGTGAAGAAGTTTCGAGGCCATGTCAGCAAAAGTGAAATATTGTAAGCCCTTGAGGTCTAGTGAGATTTGATGACCCAAAACATAATTACCAGCTGGAGGGCATTGCTGAAAAATCTGTAGTATCCGTCATGATTATATTTGCTATACATTGTAGCTGTGGGGTGTTTAATCCTAGTCTATTACCCATATTTGCAGTCTGGTCCTAATTTTCAGTCTCTGCCTCCTAGAATACCCAACCAGTGAGCATAGTTTCTCTTTATCTACCCTGTCTTTTCTTGTTAATATCTTGAAGGTTCTATCCGATCATCCCTTACTCTTCTAAATCAGAAAAAATTTATATAATCTCTCCTTGTAACTTAACTGTAAAGTCCAGGTATCATTCTTGTAAACTTATTGTACCTTTTTTAAAGGTAATTCTGGGAATTGTTTGGAATTGATTTTGGTGGGCTGTCATTCCCCAGAAATAACATCAAGTAAGAGACTTAGATCAGATCAAGGCAAGAGAACAAAGAACAGCACAGTACAGGCCCTTCGGCCCACAATGTTGTCGACCTATTATCCTACTAAAATCAATCTACCCTACATTTTACTATCCTCCATGTGCCTATCCAAGAGTCACTTAAAAGTCTCTAAAGTATCTGACTCCACTACCACCGCTGGCAGCGTATTCCACATGCCCACCACTCTATAAAGAACCTACCTCTGACATCTCCCCTATACTGTCCTCCAATCACCTTAAAATTATGCCCCCTCGTAATAGTCATTTCCGCCCTGGGGAAAAATCTGACTATCCACTCTGTCTCTCATCATCTTGTAAACCTTTCAAGTCACCTTTCATCCATCTTCACTCCAATGGAAAAAGCCCTAGCTCTCTCAACCTTTCCTCATAAGACCTGCCCTCCAGTCCAGGCAGCATCTTGGTAAATCCCCTCTGCACCCTCTCTTAAAGTTTCTACATCTTTCCTGTAATGAGGTGACCAGAACTGTAGACAATATTCCAAGTGTGGTCTAGCCAGAGTTTTATAGAGGTGCAGCAGAACCTCATGGCTCTTAAACTTAATTCCCCTGCCAATGAAAGCCAACACACCATACGCCTTCTTTACAACGCTATCAACTTGGGTAGCAACTTTTGAGGGATCTATGGATGTGGCCCCCAAGATCCCTCTGTTCCTCCACACTGCCAAGAATCCTGCCATTAACCCTGTATTCTGCATTCAAATTTGACCTTCACAAAAGGAATCACCACATTTTTTTTTCTGGGTTGAATTCCATCTGCCACTTCTTTGCCCAGCTCTGCATCCCGTCAATGTCCCGTTGCAGCCTACAACAGCCCTCCGCGCTGTCCACAACTCCTCCATCCTTCATGTCATCGGAAGACATACTAACCCACCCTTCCACTTCCTCATCCAAGTCATTATAAAGATCACAGAGCAGAAGTCCCAGAACAGATCCCTGCGGAACACCAGTGGTCACCAAGCTCCAGGCTGAATACTTTCCATCTACTACCACCCTCTGTCTTCTATTGGGCAACCAGTTTTGTATCCAGACAGCCAAATTTCCCTATTAGTAAGTGAAATTAGTGACCTTGAGTATATCCCGTCTGGCCCAAGGGACTTATCTATCCTCATGTCTTTCAAAATTTCCAGCACATCCTCCTCCCTAACATCAACCTGTTCGAGTGTATCTGCCTGTTTCATGCTGTCCTCTCAAAAGTCAAGGTCCCTCTTACTGGTGAGTACTGAAGCAAAGTATTCATTTAAGGATCTCCCCTGACTCCGCACACAAGTTCCCTCCACTGTCCTTGATTGGCCCTACCCTCACTCTGGCCATCCTCTTGTTCTTCACATAAGTGTAGAAAGCCTTGATTCTACCCGCCAAGGTTTTTTCATACCTTCTAGCTCTTCTCAGTCCATTATTCAGTTCCTTCCTGGCTACCTTTTGTAGACCTCTAGAGCCCTGTCCGATCCTTGCTTCGTCAACCTTAAGTAAGCTTCAGTCTTTCTCTTGACTAGGTGTTCCACATGTCTTGTCATCCAAGGTTCCTTCACCTTACCATCCTTTCCTTGCCTCAGTGGGACAAACCTATCCAGTACCTGTCGCAACTGCTCCCTAAGCAACCTCCGCATTTCCCTGAGAACATCTGATCCTAATTTATGCTCCGCAGTTCTTGCCTAGTAGCATTGTAATTCCCCCTCCCCCAATTAAGTACTTTCCCATACCGTCTGCTCCTATCCCCCTCCATGACTATAGTAAAGGTCAGGGAGTTGTGATCACTCTCACCGAAATGCTCTCCCACCGAGAGATCGGACACCTGACCTGGTTTGTTGCCAAGCACCAAATCCAATATGGCCTCCCCTCTAGTCAGCCTGTCTACATAGGTGTCCAGGAAGGATTTGACTCTGACAAAATGTGCTCCATCCAAACTATTTGCACTTAGGTTCCAGTCTATTTGAGGGAAGTTGAAGTAGCCCATGACAACAACCCTATTAGTTCTGCACCTTTCCAAAATCTGTCTCCCAGTCTGTTCTTCAGTGTCTGTTGCCATTGGGGATCTATAGAAAACTCCCAATAAAGTGACTGCTCCTTTCCTGTTTCTGACTTCCACCCATACCCTCCTCGACGATCTCCCTTTCTGCAGCTGTGATACCATCCCTGATTAGCAATGCCACTTTTACCACCTCCCTGTTTCTTTTGAAACATCTATAACCCCGTAACATCCAACAACCATTCCTACCCGTGTGTTATCCAAGTCTCTGTAATGGCCACAAAATCGTAGTTCCAAGTACTGATCCATGCTCTAAGTTCGTCACCCATTATTCCTGACCTTTGCATTGAAGTAGACACACCTCAACCCGTCACAGTCATTTTGCCCTATCAACTGCTTATCCATCTTCATAGATTCTCTGCTTGCTGTATCTGTCTGTACACTGGCTATCCCATCCTCTGATCTGTAGCTCCAGTTCCTATCCCCCTACCAAATTAGTTTAAACCCTTCTGAAGAGCTCTAGCAAACCTCCCACCCAGGATATTGGTGCCCCTCCAGTTCAGGTGCCACCTGTTCTTCCTGTACAGGTCCCACCTTCCCCAGAAGGTATCCCAATGATCCACAAACCTGAAGCCCTCCCTCCTGCACCAGCTCTGTAGCCATGTGTTCAGCTGCACTCAATCTCTGTATCTGGCCTCACTAGCCAGTGAGATTACCACTCTGCTTGTCCTGGCTTTCAGCCTCCATTCTAAATCCCGATAATCACTCTTCAGGCCCTCATCCCATTTCCTAGCTATGTCACTGGTACTGATGTATACCACGACTTCTGGCTGCTCTCCCTCCCCCTTAAGAATCAGGAAGACTCTATCCAAGGCATCCCTGACCTTAGCACCCGGGAGGCAACATACCATCTGGGAGTCAGTACCACAGAATCTCTTGTCTGTTCCCCTAACCAGTGAATCTCCTATCACTATTGCTCTCCTATTCTCCACCCACCCCCGCCTGCCTTCCCTTCTGAGCCACAGAGCCAGGCTCAGTGCCAGAGACCAGGCTGCTATGGCTTTCCCCTGGTAGGTCGTCCCCCACAACGGTATCCAAAGTGATTATACTTATTATTGAGGGGAACAGCCACAGGGGATCCCTGCAGTGTCTGCCTCTTCCCTTCTCTTCTCTTCTCCCCCCCCCCCCCCCCCCCCAACCGCCATCTGTCACCCCACTACCTTTATCCTGTACCTTTTGTCTTTTGTGTGACCACCTCCTTGTAACTCCTCTCTGTCACCCCCACAGCCTCCCAAATGATCAAGTTCATCCAGCTCCAGCTCCCTAACACGGTCTGTGAGGAGCTGTAGTTGGGTGCACTTCTCGCAGGTAAAGCCAAAAGGGACATTAGCAGTGACCCTTACCTCGCACATCCTACAAGAGGAGCATGCAACTGCCCTAGCTTCCGTTCCCTCTACTCTAGGTAAAAAGAACAAAGAGCCTTACCTTTCCAACCCTCCACGCTTTATTTTTGGTTGGAGGAGGATGGGTGGGAGACACTACGTGTGTAGTGTTTCAGGTTTAGACAATGCCCGAATATAGTAGTTCACTTCCTGGCTTGCACGCTCGCCTCTCCTGCTGCTGAAAACAAGAAGGCCGCACACTCTCAAGGTAAGTTTTTATAAGGAAAACCTTACCTTCCTGCTGCCCCTTAGCTCGTGCTCTCACCACTCCTGCCACTGAAAGCAGGAAGGATAGAAATTGATGCACATTGGATGAATTTTCAGCCTGTTCCTATCAACTTTTTCTTTCCTCCTTTGACCAATTTATTCACACTTACATTCGTAGCTTTTCTGATGTTGCATATTGGCTCCACAATTTCTAGTTTTCAGCTCCAGCCTCGTCTTTTCAACATGGAATCCTTCTACATGTCCTCCCTACATCAGGATTGTCTGAAGGGTCTCCACTTCTGGAATATTCCCTAATTCCCTGAGTGCACGTAGCTGTAGCCACACTTGAATCTTGACGCTGTCTCGGACACAGCAGTCCACTTGATTAGCACCGCAAACATTCATTCCACCCACCACCGATGCTCAGTGGCAGCAGTGTGTATACTATCTACAAGATACACTTCAGAAATTCACCAAGGATCCTTGGACAGCACCTTCCAAACGCACAACCACTGCTATCTAGAAGGACAAGGATAGCAAATGCTTGGGCACACCACTACCTGCAAGTTCCCTTCCAAGCTACTTGCTATCCTAATTTGGGATCGCTATTACTTTAGTGTGACTGGGTTAAAATCCTGGGACTCCCTAACAGTATTGTCAGTCTCTCTACAGCAAATGAACTGCAGTGATTCAAGAAGGCCGCTTACCACCATGTCAAGGCATCTAGGGACAGGCAATAAATGCTGACCCAGTTCAGTTTTTCAAATCACTATGTGCTTCAGTTGATCTAGATGGCACATGCATTGCCTCAAAGTCTTTATTTCCTTAATTTACTTAGACTTTGGAGACCGTTTGTCACCATAATGTGTACTTAGCATAACTTGATACAACTTGAGCTTTGGCGGCTCAGACTTACTATCAAACTTGATGATATTATCCATCTTTGCAGAATCTCAAAGTTAGTCTTGCAGGATGAACGTCAAGGTTATGCATTGCATAAACTTCACGCCTGACGTTTAGGTTGTCCTGCCCACTACCCAATTTTCACCCCTAATCTCTAGAATGCTGAGAAATATTATTGAATCAGAATTGAGGTGGTATGCAGGTAAATATAGAAAATAGAACAGTACAGCACAATACAGGCCCTTCGGCCCACGATGTTGTGCCGAACTTTTACCCTAAACCTAAGGTCTATCTAACCTCCACCACTACCTTTTATACTATCATCCATATGCCTATCTAATAGCTGCTTAAATGCCCCTAATGAGGCTGACTCTGCTACCCTGTCTGGCAATGCATTCCACGCCCCTACCACTGAGTAAAGAACCTACCTCTGACGTCTCCCCGATATCTACCTCCACTCACTTTAAAACTATGTCCCCTCGTAAAAGCAACCTCCGCCCTCGGAAAATGTTTCTGGCTGTCTACTCTATCTGTACCCTGATCATTTTGTACACCTCTATCAAGTCACCTCTCATCCTTCGTCATTCTAATGAGAAAAGCCCTAGCGCTCTCAACCTTTCCTCGTAAGACCTTCCCTCAATTGCAGGCAACATCCTAGTAAATCTCCTCTGCACCTTTTCCAGTGCTTCCACATCTTTCCTGTAATGAGGTGACCAGAACTGGACACAATACTCCAGATGTGGCCGAACCAGGCTTTTGTATAGATGGAGCATAACTTCATGGCTCTTGAACTCAATCCCTCTATTAATGAAATTTAACACACTATATGCCTTCTTAACTCTATCCATCTGGGTGGCAGCTCTCCGGGAACTGTGAGCATGAACCCCAAGATCCCTCTGCTCCTCCACACTGCCAAGAATCTTTCCATTAACCCTGTATTCTGCTTTCAAGTTTGTCCTTCCAAAATGAGTCACCTCATACTTTTCAGGGTTAAACTCCATCTGCCACTTCTTAGCCCAGCTCTGCATTCTATCAATGTCCCTTTATAACCTGGAACAGCCCTCTGCACTGTCCACAACATGACCCACCTTCGTATCGTCCGTGAACTTGCTTGTCCACTCTTCCAATCCTTCATCCAAATCATTTACAAAAATCACAAATAGAAGAGGACCCAGAACAGATCCTTGTGCTACACCACTTGTAACTGAGCACCATATTGAATATCTTCTGTCCACTACCACCCTTTGCCTTCTAAGGGTCAGCCAATTCTGAATCCAATCTGCCACATTTCCCCCTATCCCATGCCTCCTTACCTTCTGCATGAGCCTACCATGGGGAACCTTATCAAATGCCTTACTTAAATCCATGTATACCACATCCACTGCTCCACCTTCATCCACATGTTTGGCCACCTCTTCAAAGAATTCAACAAGGTTTGTGAGGCATGATCTACTCCTCACAAATCCATGCTGACTATCATGAATCAAACTGTGCCTTTCCAAGTGATCATAAATCCTGTCTCTCAGCCCTTCCCAATAATTTGTCCACCACTGACCTAAGACTAACTGGCTTGTAATTTCCGGGGCTATCCCTGTTCCCTTTTTTGAACAAGGGAATGACGTTTGCCTCTTTCCAATCTTCCGGCACTATACCCATGGACAGTGAGGACGAAAAGATCATCGCCAAAGGCCCTGCGATCTCTTCCCTTCCCACAGAATCCTTGGATAAATTCCATCAGGCCCAGGGGACTTGTCTATCTTCAACTTCCTCAGAATTTCTAGCACATCTTCTTTACTAACATCAACCACCTCTAGCCTACCTGCCTGTTTCACAACGTCCTCCTCTACAACTAGGTCCTTCTCAGTTGTGAATACTGAAGAAAAGTATTCATTAAGGACCTCTCCTATCTCTTTCGGCTCTGTGCCCAAATTCCCTTTATAATTCTTGATCGGTCCTACCCTTTCTCTGGTCATTCTCTTGTTCTGCACATACATGTAAAAAGCCTTGGAGTTTTCCTTGATCCTATCCGCCAAGGTTTTCTCATGCCCCCTTATAGCTCTCCTAAGCCCTTTCTTCAGCTCCTTCCTGGCTAACTTGTATCCCTCTAGAGCCTTTTCCGTTCCTCTTTTCCTAAACCTTACATTAGCCTCCTCCTTCCTCTTAACCAGTCGTTCGACCTCTCGAGAACCATGGCTCCCTCACTTGACCTCTTCTCTGCCTGCTAGGGACAAACGTATCAAGCACATGTGGTATGCATTCCTTAAACAGTCTCCACATTTCTGTGGTGCTCTTCCTTGACAGCATCTGTTCCCAATTTATGTTACCCAGTTCTTGCCTAACTGAATTGTAATTACCCTTCCCCCAATTGTAAACTTTACCCTGCCGTATGTACCTATCCTTATCCATGACGATTGTGAAAAAAACAGAGTTATGATCACTACCGCCAAAATGCTCTCCTACCAACAGGTCTAACACTTGGCCTGGTTTGTTGCCAAGCACCAAATCCAAAGTGGCCTCTCCTCCTGTTGGTCTATCTACATACTGTGTCAGGAATCCTTCCTGAACGCACTGGACAAAATCTGCTCCATCTAAACTATTACAACTAAAATGATTCCAATCAATATTTGGAAAGTTGAAGTCACCTATAACTACAACCCTGTGACTTCTGCACCTTTCCAGTATCTGCCTCCCAATCCGCTCCTCTACTTCTTTGCAACTGTTAGGGGGTCTGTTTTTAAAAAAAAAGCCAAACCCCAACAAAGTTACTGCTCCTTTCTTGTTCTTGACCTCAACCCAAACCGACTCTGTAGACGTATCATTTTCGAACTGCCTTTCAGTAGCTGCTATACTCGCCCTGACTAGCAATGCCACTCCCCAACCTCTTCATTCCACCCTCCCTATTTCTTTTAAAGCACCTAAATCCCGGAACTTCCAACTACCATTCCTGTCCGAGTTACCCAAGTTTCTGTAATGGCCACAACATCGTAGTTCCAAGTACTGACCCATGCTCTAAGTTCATCTGCTTTATTTCTGATACTTCTAGCATTGAAGTATACACACCTCAAACCATCTGTCTGCAATTACGCTCCATTGACCGCATTTCTTTATAAACTGCCTCACTTCCTGTTGTCTGTTGGAAGGCTGAATATCTCATCGTCCGAATTATAAATCTGGTTCCCACCCCCTGCCAAACTAGTTTAAAACAACCCGTACAGCTCTAGCAAACCCCTCTCCCAGGATGTTTGTGCCCTTCTGGTTCAGGTGCAACCTGTCCTTACTGTACAGGTCCCACCTTCCACAGAATGTGCTCCAATTATCCACATAATGGAAGCCCTCCCTCCGACACCAGCCCTGTAGCCACGCGTTTAGCTGCACTCTCACCCTATTTCTTACCTTGTTATCATGTGGCACTGGTAGTAATCCAGAGATAACTACCCTGTTTGTCCTGGACTTCAGCTTCCAACCTAACTCCCTGTACTTGTTTTTCACATTCTCAGTCCTTTTTCTACCTATGTCGTTGGTAGCAATGTGTACCATGACTGCTGGTTGCTCACCCACCCCTTAAGGGTCTTGAAGACGTGATCCGAGACATCACGGACCCTGGCACCTGGGAGGCAACATACCATCCTTTCATCTCGTTTGAGTCCACAGAACCGCCTGTCTGTACCTCCTTACTATTGAATCCCCCACTACAGTTGCTCTCCTATTCTCCCCACTTCCCTTCTTTGCCACAGAGTCAGGCTCAGTGCCAGAGACCTGTCTGCTATAGCCTTCCCCGGTAGGGCGTTTTTCACCCCCCCCCCTCCCCCCCAAACAGTATCCAAAATGGTATACTTATTATTGAGGGGAATGGCCACAGGGATCTCTGCACTGTCTGCCTATTCCCTTTTCCCTTCCTGACAGCCACCCAGCTACCTTTTTCCTGTACCTTGGGTGTAACCCCCTCCCTGTAACTCATCTCTATCACCCCCTCAGCCTCCTGAGTGATCCAGAGTTCATCCAGCTCCAGTTCTCTAACACTGTTTTTGAGGAGCTGGAGTTGGGTGCACTTCTCGCAGGTGAGATCGGAGGGGACACCAGCAGTGAGCCTTACCTCCCATATCCTGCACGAAGAGCATGCAACTGCTCTGGATTTCCAGAAGAAGAAGAAGAATAAAAAAAAAAGTGTTACCTTACCGAACCTCCACACTGTCTTTTCTGGCTAGAGGAGGAGGACGGGTGGGAGACACTACACGTGTAGTGTTTTGGGTTTAGCCAATGCCCGAATTTATCTGTTTCTTCCTGGCTCGTGTTCCCTCCACACACCTGCTGTTGAAAACAAGAGGGCCGCTTGCTGCGTGAGATGATAAATTTTTATACAGGGAGAAACAAAAATGAATTTATAATCACTTAGGTAGTTAGCAATTCATCCTAGTGCTAATAGCAAATAAAATGTTTGTAAATAGATGGTTTATAAAAGGAAAAATGTAATGTCTAGATTTCCATCGTTCTACGTGTATACCATTTGAATGATTTTATTCCAGTCCTATTAGGCAACCTTTAGACTCCGGACAACTTTCCCCTTGTACCAAGCATTTCCTTAAAAACCCTTTATCCCTCTAAGGTCACCTCCAACAAGTGCAAGCAAATCATTGACTTGTCTTCTGCTTCCATTTGTAATGATACCCACAGTGAGTCAAGAAGAGACCAAGTGTACAAACATGAAACAAAGCTGCAAATGCGATCCAAGGGGACTAAAATGACAAAAAAAATCAAAATTAATAGCTCCTACATCCACGTAGCATTTGGAACAAAATAAATGCATTAGCACAGATGCAAATTAATACGTATGATCTTATAGTCATTATGAAAACATTGTTCCAATGAGATCAAAGCTGGGAACTAAATAAGGTCAGAAGTCACACGATACCAGGGTTTAGTCTAACAGGTTTATTTGAAATCTCAAGCTTTGAACACTCCATAAGCTTGTGATTTCAAATAAACATGTTTGACTAAACCCTGATATCGTGTGACTTCTGACTTTGTCCACTCCAGTCAAGCACCAGCACCTCCACATCATGGGAACTGAATATTCAGGGTTATGTTCCTTTTTTTGAAAGGACGTACAAAAGAGGAAAAGGTAGTGAAATCACTTTTTTATGATGGCCAGAAACCAGCTTGGATAGCAAAATATAGAAGCTGTACGAGTGGAAGTAAGAAATAATGGGAGGAAGACATTGGTAGTAGTCGTCTATAGACTCTTTAAGTCACTACACTGTAGGTCAGAGAATAACTGGCGAAACAAGACAGTTCATGAATCATGGGTTGTTTTAGTTTTCTTAATTTGGGAAAATTAAATTGGCAGAAGTAGCCATGAGAAAGATAAGAAATGCACACTATAATCAAACAGAATTAGTATGGTTCCATGCAGGGAAGTTCATGTCTTACAAATTTATTAAAATTCTTTTGAGGTAATAAGCAGGTTAGAGCCAATCGATGTAATATATTTGGATTTCCAAAAGGCATTTGATAAGATCCTGCATGAAAGATTACAGCTTGAGTTCATGATGTTGAACGTTATATTTTAGCACGAATGTAGGATTGGCTAACTAAATGGAAAGCAGTGTTAGGATAATGGGAGCGCCTCAAGATGGAAACCTGTGACTGGTGGAATGACACTGGTATTAGTACTGAAGGCACAATTGTTTACTATATATTTTGACTTGGAGAAGGGAAGTGAATGTACAATCACTAAGTTTGCCCCCTTCCCCTGTCTAATCTTCACATTCCTTTCATGGCCTGTTCAACTCCATGTCTGCTTTCCTCCCGCCTGAGAATTTCTCTCCCTCCCACTGACCCAATTCCTCTAGTGCTGACATGTGATTCCCTGTTACTGTCATACCCTCAACCTTCTGGAATTCCCTTCTGAAAATACTTCATTTAGACTGTCCTTAAGACCCACCAGGCTTATGTCAGCCCTCCTAATGTAATCCTTTGGCCTACCTTTCATTGCAGCATCTAGCAAAGAGCATTGTGTGCTGAATAAAGACATATATGTAGAGTGAGCTGCACCACGCTAGCTAGAGCAAGGAGAATAATAGGAAAGTATAGATGTTCACAAGTTAGTCAGAGGGGAGAACTGAAACACTTCCCTTTTGCGTTTGCACTTCAGAATGTGCTGAGCGCTTGTCGGCCTCTAACGTTCTTTTCAAGTATCTTCACTGTTGGACTGTACCAAAAATGCAGACAATTTGTACGTATCAAGTGCCTACAATTACCGTAGCTTGATTTCTAAAAGATGAACCAATAGTGATGTTCATTGAGAAGTAAATATAAACCAGGTCAGCAGGAAACCTCTCCTTTTTGTATTTGAAATTCTATCAGTCACCAAATGGTGACATCTGTTGGTTAGGGGAATACCTTATTTAAAAGATGGCTATTTCCAATAATATAGCCCCCATTGTACAGTGGTGCTGAAGTTTATAGAGACGAATATACTATGACATAGGCTTACAAGTTTTAATCACTCATGTATCTTTTTCAGATCAGGGGAAAATCGAACCACGATGCACAAATGCTATACCTTCCTTATCTTCATGGTCTTGATTCTGCCATCTCTGGGTCTGAGCAGGTGAGTTGGTTCTTGTGTGAAAAATATAACTTAAGTTACAGGGGTTTACAGCAATTCTTCAGACACTAACAAAATGTAGACAACGTGGGAACCGTGTTCGTTCTTTAGTCTTAGAATGGAGAGGGGTGATAATTTTTTTAATTCACAGGGTGTAGGTGTCACCAGTGACACCAGCATTTATTGGCCAGTTAAAAGTCAACCACATTGCTTTGGGTCTGGAGTTGCAGGCCAGAATAAGCCATGGTCACATGTTCCTTCTCTAAAGAACATTAATGAACCAGATGTTTTTCTGACAATGGTTTCATGTCCTCATTACTCTTAATTGCAGACTGTTATTGATTTGAAATTCCACCATCTGCTGTGACAGGATTTGAACCCAGCAACATTATCTGGGTTAGAGATAAAAGGTACTGCAGATGCTGGAGAATCCGAGATAACAAGCGTGGGGCTGGATGAACACAGCAGGTCAAGCAGCATCATAGGAGCAGGAAAACTTGACGTTTCGGGCCTAGACCCTTCATCAGAAATCCGGATTTCTGATGAAGG
>JAHRHZ010000165.1:481725-549928 GCA_024137785.1 Ginglymostoma cirratum
CCCTGAAGGGCTGCTTGGCCTGCTGTGTTCATCCAGCTCTCTACACCTTGTTATCTCAGATTCTCCAGCATCTGCAGTTCCCACTATCTCTGAAACAACCTTTCCTTCAATGTTGTTGGGTCAAAGTTCTGGTACATGGACTGCAGTGGTTCAACAAGGCAGCTCACCATCTTCTCATGGGCACCTAGGGCAATAAATGTTGGCCCAGCCAATGATGCCCCACCCCATAGTGAATTAAAAATTGTAATGCTTGCAATAGGTGGATAGTCTTATGGGAAAAGATTGTACATGCTACATATTTTCTAATCGGCCTGTTCAGAGATCTTGTTGCGTACCTCTGGAGCAGGTGGTACTTGAACACAGGCCTCCTGATTAGTAGGGATATTATCGCGGCACCACAAGAGCCTACAACAAGGATAGATATTTTGAATCAACCTGTTCAGATGTGTCTCAACAGGGGCTTGACCATGGGCCTTCAGGACCAGAGGCAGGGACACTTGTAGCCACTGATATTTGTTGTGGAGTTCCCCTGGGATCAGTGTTAAGAATGCTGCGCTTCTTGAGGTATCAATGACCTAGCCTGTGGCATACAGGGTACAATTTCAAAATTTGTGGGTAGTGCAATACTTGGATGCAATGTGAACTCCTAAAGAAGAAAATTCTAAAGTCCATCAAATATAGGAGCAGAATTAGGCCATTTAGCCCATTGAGTCTACTCTGCCATTCCATTATGGCTGATATGTTTCTCAATTCCATTCTCCCACCTTCACTCTGTAACCATTGATCCTCTAACTAATCAAGAACCTAATTTATTTTTGTCTTAAATACACTTGTTGACTTTGCCTCAACAATGAGTTCCGTAACTATTTCACCATCTGAATGAAAAAATTTCCTCCTCTGTTCTAAAGGATCATCCCTTTACTTGGACGCAAAACCCTCAGGCTCTAGTCTCCCCTAGTGAAAACAGCTTCTCCACATCCACTCTATCAGGCACCTCAGTATTCTAAGTTTCAGTGACATCCCCCATCATCCTTTTAAATTCCAAGTACAGACCTGCTCATATGCCAAGCCCTTCATCCCCAGGATCATTCTTGTAAATCTCCTCTGGATCCCCTCCACCACCAGCACATTCCTTCCTCCAATACTGGGCCCAAAGTTGCTCTCAGTATTCCAAATATGGTCTGACCGGAGCCTTATACAGCCTCAGCAGTACATCCTGCTCTTGTATTTTTGCTTTCTCAGAATGGATGCTAATATTGCATTTGCCTTCCTAACTGACAACTAAACCTGCATGTTTACCTTGAGAATCCTGAAGTAGGACTCCCAAGTCTTTTTATTTCAGATTTCCATAGTCTTTCCCTGTTCAGAAAATAATCTACACCTATTCTTCTGACCGAAGTGCATAATGTCACACTTTCCCACATTTATATTCCATCTGCCACTACTTTCCTCACTTTTCCTAGACTTTCCAAGCTCTTCTGCTTCCTCAACACTACCTGTCCCTCCATCTATCCCTGTTTTATCTGCAAACTTGGCAACAATGCTCTCAGTTCCTTTATCCAGATCATTAATGAATAACACGAATAGCTGTGTTGACAGTACGGACCCCTGTGCGTCTCCATTAGTCACTGGCTGCTATCTCACGTAAAAAGGGCAAAGGTTGGTGGAATGGTTAGGCAAGTGGCAGGTGAAATTATTCATTTTGGCAGAAAGTATGCAGAGACACCATATGAAATAAAAGGTTAAAATTTAAAGGATAGAAGAACCAAGGTCTGAACTTGCATAAGTTATTGAAGGTGGCAGGGCAAGATAAGAATGTTCTTTTATTAAAAAAAAAACAAAAGCATAGAGCATCCTGGATAGGTATAGAGTATGAAAGCAAGGAAGCCACGTTGAGCATGTATGAAATACCTCAGTTCAACCTCAACTGGAGTATCGCATCCAGTTCTGGGCACCTCACCTCATGAAGCATGTGAAGGTGTTAAAAAGGATGCAGATTAGAATTCTGAGAATGTTCTTGAAGTAAAGGACTTCAGTTACAAAGATAAATTGGAGAAATTGGACTTGCTTTCCTTGGAGAAGATTTAAATAACGCACTTAATCATGTCTGGACAGGGTAGATACGGAGATACTTTTTCCACTGGTAGAAGGGTCGAGAGCCAGAAGGCACGGATTAAAAATAACTAACAAAAGAAGCAATGACAACATGAAAATCTTGCATGCAGCAAGTGATTAGAATCTGAAATTTACTGCCAGAATGTGATGTTTCAAATGAGGTATTCAAGGGGTAAATGGATTACCATACTGTCTGAAAAGGAAGAATGTACAATGCAATGAGGCAAAGGTGGTGAGTGATTGTAGATAAATTCGATGTCACTAGGTTAAAATCCTGGAACTCCCTCCAATGGCATTTTGGTCTCCCTCCACCAACTGGACTGCAATAGTTCAAGAAGGCAGCTCAGCACCATCTTCTCAAAGGCAACCAGATACAGCATTAAATGTGTCAGTGACACCCACATTCCATGGATGAATTTTAAAACTCCACCTCAAAGAGCCAGCACAGACATGACGGATCAAATAGCTGCATTCTATGCGTTAACCATTCTATGACTCTATATCAAAAGGTATATCTCTCTCAAATGGGGCTTATTTTTGTTCTAGTCTGGACCTGTTTTTCCGTTGGCTATTTGACAAGAAATTTCTGGAAGAAGCTACAGTTCGATTTGAGTGAGTACCCAATTAATACCTCTTTGTTGCATGCGCAGATGCAAGTAGAGAATTTGGGAGATAAGTGAATGCAGAATCAGAGGACCTCTCTACGATGGTCTGCATGTAGAATTAAACAGCACATCTTAGATGAGTGTGAATATCAGAAAGAGCCATCATCTCTAGATGTTAAGAGGGGGAACCTTTTATCGAGGATGTGAACTGAAATGTAGATACTATGTAATTATTATTTAAAAGCATGATATCTAAATTTCAATTGACTAAAAGTGCATTCTGAAATAGATACAGGGCAAATGCAAAATACTGTGGATGCTAGAAATCTGAAATCAAAAATGATGGAAACACTCAATAGGGCTGGCAGCATTTGTGGAGAACACAGAATTAACATTTTGGATCAATAAACTTTCATTTTAAAAAAGTTAATCCTCTTCCTGTCTCCACAGATGCTCCTTGACCTGGGTATTTCTAGCCATTTCGGTGTTTATATCATTTCCAAGAAGTCTGTTTTCCAAAGGCATTTTGAGTAAGCTGTCTGGTGTGCTAATGCAATTGAAGTAATTTTGTATTTTTCAGCACCTTGGAAACATTAAGGTTACAAAGTTCTTTATTTAGGGGCATTCAAGATGTAGCTAGAAGGTGCATTGCTGGCCTTTCTCCCTTCCTCCTTGATCTTTTAATGCATTTTATCTTTCTCTGACACATCTAGCAGCTGTCCAAATGATCAGCTGCCCATTTGATGGAATGGTGCTTACAGACTCAGAAATTATGTTTGAAAGTTTTTTTTGTGATAACAAGGCGTGGGGCTGGATGAACACAGCAGGCCAAGCAGCAGCATAGGAGCAGGAAAACTTGACGTTTCGGGCCTAGACCCTTCATCAGAAAAATGATGTATTGCCTAATTCTGTATTGCCTTTTGTTTTTGTGCACCTGCAACTCTCATGTAACTCTAGATGCAGCAGTTATAAAGCATGGAACGCAACCCTTCCCTGAAGAGATGGATATGTTGTCTTTACAGATATTGCATGTTCCAAAGAGCTTTAATGTGCCTAAAATTCTTCTCCATTTTAACCATTAAATGATTATTGTAGTAACATAATTGCATTTAGTTAATAAAGCTAATCAAAATGTTGTGGCTTTTCTCAGATTTATAATCAAAGCAGAATTTTACAACTAGTAAGACATCTGTTTTACAAGTATCAATGACAGGTAATGTTGATTAAGTGGGAAGGCTGCAGGAGGATTTGGACAGGCTAAGAGAGTGAGCAAAGAAGTGGCAGATGGAATACAGTGAGGTTATGCACTTTGGTAGGAAAAATAGGGGCATAGATTATTTTCTAAACAGGGAAAGGCTTCAAAAATCTGAAGCACAAAGCGACTTGGGAGTCCTAGTTCAGGATTCTCAAGGTTAACATGCAGGCTTGGTTGCCAGTTAAGGAGGCAAATACAATGTTACTGTTCATTTCAAGAGGGCTAGAATACAACAGCAGGGATTTACTGCTGGGACTGAGGTTCTGGTCAGGCCGCATTGGAATATGTGAGCAGTTTTAGTCCTGTATCTAAGGAAGGATATTCTGGCATTGGAGAAAGTCCAGAGGGGGTTTACAACAATAATTGCAGGATGAAAGGCTTGTCGTATAAGGAACAGTTGAACTCTGGGTTTAGAAGGATGAGGAGGGTATCTGATTGAAACTTGCAGCATACTAAGAGGCCTAGATAAAATAGATATAGTAGGAGAGACTAGTACCTAAAGAGGACAGACTCACAGTGAAGGGATGGCCCTTCAGAGCTGAGAATGGGAGGAATTTCTTCAGTCAGACGGTGGTGAATATGTAGAATTCATTGTAGCATAGGACTGTGAAGGCAAAGTCATTGAATGTATTTGAGTGAGATAGGCTCTTGATTGCTAAGGGGACCAAGGGTTACAGGGAGAAGGCAGGAGAATGGGGTTGAGAAACCTATCAGCCATGATGAAATGGAGCAGATTCAACAGGCTGAATGGCCTAACTTTGCACCAGTGGTCTTAAATGATGGAGAGTTAAGAGCTTCGGGCTGGCACAAAAGAGATTTGCAGTCTGGGCACAATAGTACTGACAGGCTTTGAGAGACTAAATTGGTGTTTTCCTTGTTCTTACAAAACTCTTCAATGAGGCACAGCAGTATTGTTACAATGATTGGAAGGAGTTTACTGCCAGTTGTTCAAAATTTTGACATTTTGCCCTTAATGTACATAATGCTTTGAGCCGCAGTGTTTAATGAGGCAGGCAGTAGCAGAGAAGAAAAAGAAGCAACTCCATGTGCCAAAAAAATCTGCAAGTCAAAAATCAATTTGCTTAGTCACATGGAGACCTATGGCAGAAATTCTCAATACTGAGCAGATATTGTCCAATTGTAACCCAGCCACTCCCACAACACGGGCAGTAACATTATTGGCTCAGGTCAACTGTTTTTACAAGAGAAGAGTAACATTTTTTAAATAACTGCCATTTAATGCATCCCTACAAATTGATAGCCAGTGTTTAGAGTTTTTTCGTAAGAGCTGATCATATGTTACAATTTTTATGTCCTTGTTCAGTGTGCCACTGGCTTTCTGAAAGTTTATTTTGCCAAAGCTGTAGCAAATTGCAGCTGAGAATTTGAATTGACTCTTTGGATTTTATTAATCAGCATTGAATTACGAAGTTGTTTAAGTGACTAAGTCGGAGATTCATGACCATTAATTGTAGATGTTACCCATTAAAGTTAGGTATATCCCTGACCAAGTGAATTAAGAACAAATGAGTAATTTCTGCATTTTACATGAACCTTACTTCATTCCTCTGATCTATTTCACCTAATCTACAAAGTTCCAGTTCAAAGGAACTAAGTAATGTTTTGGGTGTAGATGTTTACTTTCATATCAGAAGAGCCGTTCGTCTTTGTGTAACTCTTCTTCCTCCGTTTTGTACTTTTCTATTTTAGGTGCGTCTTTCTTCCTGATAATGGCGCTTTCTTCGTAAATTATGTGATTGCTTCTGCGTTCATTGGGAATGCCATGGATCTGCTGCGCATTCCAGGCCTGTTAATGTACATGATCCGTCTCTCCTTAGCCAAGTCAGCAGCAGAGAGGAAAAACGTCAAACGTGTAGGTGTCTTTGATCTATCTTGCTCCTCGGTTGTTTTATGTAATGCGGTCGTCTCTAATGAGGCCAGTATTTATTGCTCATCACTAAGGTCCCTTCAACTGAATGGCTTTTGCAGAGAGAAGTTGAGTTTTGGTCTGAAGTCATGTAGACCTGAACTAGGCTAAAATGTTAAATCTCCTTCCCTACAGGAAGTTAGTAAACCAGATACAGCAGTTGATGGTGATTGTCACAGTCACTTGCTGAGGTTGCTAATTTATTATTTGAATTTAAATTCCATTTGCTGGCATTGTGGGATTTGAAACAATGTCCCAAGATCGTTACCCTGGGTCTCTGCTAGTACAATAATGTTACCGCTAAGCCACCTTTCCCCAGTGTACCAAGCCAGGTGCTACCAAGGTTCCAACTTGAAAATTTAGAAATTGTATCTCAACTCAAGTTTAAGGCTATTTTCTCTCCTGTGAGACTCTCCTCCACAATCTCCAACACACAGGCACATCATTCGCTCAGTAAGGCTGTAAATGAATACCTGGAGGCTGGAATTCATTGCGTGAGTCTCTAGATAACTCGCAGACCTAATGGGTCAATTGAGTCCTGACTGGACAGGCAGCAGGAAGTTTGGTGAGCTGCATTATTTTAGCTGATGTGATTTCTAGTCATCCCTTTACACACCCTTGTGTTTGGGTCTTTGCAAGCTTGGAGCTAAGCTCTGGACTTGTGATGCACACTCCCCTCGAATGGGAATGTATGTGCTTTATATTGGGCAAACATGATGTTCCCCATATTCTCATCTGCTTGATTTTAATTATTTCATCATAATGACACAACTTAGCTAGACAAGGGAAAAACGAACCCAAGTTGTTGTTTTTTTGCCGGGGGGGGGGTGCTTTTTTTCTTTCTTTCTTTTCAAATTATTGCATCTGCCTGAGATTACCAAGTCGTCTTGGGTCAAATCTTTTGAATGACCTTCAAGCTATGCGTATGCATCCTTAATATCTACTTTGCGGTTGCCCATTTGTTAGAGATTTGTCATGACAACTTACTGAAGCTGCTTTAGAATCAATGTGGGTTAACTAGTTTGGTAACAGATATGGAACTAACACTTCTGAAACAAAGTGCTGTACATCTGAGAGCTGCTGAATATATGTGAAAGTCCATTGCAAATGCACTTAGGCTTCAAACATCATCTCTGTTCTTCAGTTTAAAGTGGGAGTTCTGAAGCTTGCATTGTAAACCCAAGGTTTTAGCTGAATATTCCATGCAGTAGAAAATTTTCTGAAATAAAACAATGCTGGAGAAACTCACTCATCTGACAACATTTGTTGAGAGAGAGCTAGCATTAAGTCAATTTTGAGTCTTTTGAAGGTTTGCTAATTCCAGACTGAATTAGCTGATATTGGCTAGGGCAAGATTCATACTGCCTCACTTTTACCTAATTGAACACCGCTTACCAATGGGGCAATGTTGATTTGGTTCTTATTCCTGATGACTGTTCTGCTGTAAGGACACTGGGACTAATGAGCTCATGAGAACAGAGCTTACAGGGATGAGTCACTCATGATACCTTTCCCATTCCTTCATGGGTGTGTCAGAGCATGCCTGGTAACTTGAATTCTAAAACAAGCATTGACAAGGCTTTTTAAAAAAGTCGAGAATTAACCACGTAACATTAATAAACATTTGAATAGCCATTTTCTGAGTTAATGTAGAGTCAATCCAAATGCTGTGTTTTACTTGATCAAATGATGACTTTTACTGCCCCCAGTCTCAAATGGAAGCTAAATCTGATTTTCTGTACAAAAACAAAGTTGCTGGAAAAGCTCAGCAGTCTTGCAGGTTCTGTGAAGGAGAAAACAGAGTTAATGTTGGATGATAATGGAATAGCGTAGGTTAGATGGGCTTCAGATTGGTTTCACAGGGCGGCGCAACATCGAGGGCTGAAAGGCCTGTACTGCGCTGTTATGTTCTAACATTTAGGGTCCAGTGAGCCTTCCTCAGAACTAGATTTTCTGTAGCCTGTCTCTATTAAGGTCGTGACTATTGTCTAGCGATTGTGGTTTAGATTTGCGCGCTCAATCCATTCAGGGACCCCAAAATGCCCTTGCTATTACCTTACCATGTTCGTTGCTTGTCACCCCTAGGAAGTAAGGAAGGAAGGAAATGGAAAGCAAACGAAATGAAAGTGAAAGAGAAGCAAAGAGAAAAGTTAAGTAAAATGGAGGGAAAAGTTGAGAACAGGTGAGAGTAAGGGGGAAAATAGCTATTTGGAAGTATTTTTGAACTTGAGAAAAAAGTTGGAAAAGGCAGAAACAGGTAAAGTGATGACTGAACAGTAATTGGTCACATTATACAATTTGCACTAACTCAAATGCAGTGTAACTCTACAAAGTTAGTAATCTTGGACAAATGCAAGAATAACTCATGCTGTTTTTTACAGTCATTGGCAGTGAATAGTTCTGTACAGCTCTTCCTGAAAGCTTATGTTTAAAGAGCTGCTTAATGCTGTCTTGTTCCATTTATATTACGTTAGGAATGCAATACTCTTATACGTTGAATATATTAGAATCAGGAACGGTATGTGTCAGATACAATCAGAATTTTCTATTTTCCCCCTCACTACAACAATGTGTCACTCGTTTTTCAAATTTTTTCTGTGCTGGACCATCTTAAAACATATAGTGAAGGATAGAAATTGACATCAGAAATTAGATTAACAAAGCCCTTGAATTTTCCCCTCAGAATCTCACTCCCCACACTCAGCCCTTCTGCATAATCCATGAATCGCAGTTTGAAAGTCTATCCTTTAACCCATTTGTTTTCTGTTGCTTGATAACAGCAACTCTATCACGCACTGAGCTCTTGACTAGTGCTTTTGACTTCCTCTGCTGAACCATATTCTCCAAGTCCATGCTCATGTCTGAAATAGGAAACGGAAAATGCATTTTAAACACAACCAGGTGTTTCAACTCACATTGGCTCAATATTTTATTATAAGCTATTGCAAAGAACTGCAATGTAATATTTTAAACTCCTAAATTTCCACTGAGTTGCTTACCAGCTTTTGAAGGACATTAGTAATTGACATGTTTCAACTTCAGGCATCCAGTGCTAGTGTCAGCAATGCCAATGATTTATAGAAATTTTTATTAGCAGCCTGTTTCTGACTGAAGAACTCCCCATACTTGTCATAATGATATTTTTATATTTCCATGTCAGACAGTTACATAAGGCAGCTTGAACTATTTGTGCTTGTTCAGATCCTTTTGAGGTAACCAAGAGCATAAACCCTAACTCACTGTAACTGAGCCAAGGTTCTAGATGTGAAAGACCAAATATAACCTAATACAGTCAGAATGTTCTCATTCTAATTTGCTTTTTAATGTGAAATAATGTTGATATTGAGCTCCAAGCATAAGAACAATGTTGTGAGCCAGCTGAATTAAGGTGTATACATGCAGAAGTTTTTCAAAAAAAAAAAGCCTCCCCTTTATTAATGCCTCTTTGATTTTTATTTTTCCAGCCTCTTTCCAACATTAAACTATTCCCTTAAGTTTGTTATCAGCAAATGTTCCTGCTGAGATTTGTAGTTTTTGACTTGTGTCTCTGGATTGCATTTTCACTTTCTAGCATCAAGCATATGAGTTTCAGTTTGGAGCTGCCTATGGGTGGATGATGTGCGTCTTCACTGTTGTCATGACCTACAGCATTACATGTCCCATTATAGTGCCATTTGGTGAGTATTGACTTGGTCACATGTTAAATGGGGTTGATGTATCCAAGATGTGCAGCCCCATCCGTAATAAATGCTGAATTAACCAAGATATAACAGCCCCATCTCTTCAGTGGGTTATCCCAGATGTGACATCACTCCCTCTTAGTGGATTATTCCAGCTTTAGTGCCCCTCTCACTTTTGGTGGATGGATTATTTCCAACGCAGTGCCTCTCTTTTTTTTTTTTTCCCCCCATAGCTGAGTTCTCAGAAAACATGAAAAATATTGTTCATATTTCAATGCAGCTATGAAATAACAAATATCAGGAATAGATAGCAATGTATCTGGGTGCTCTTTCCCTTGTATTAGAGTAATCCTGATGAGGATTTTCAGCTAAATATGGTATTTATTTTCAAATAGAGCAACAGTGACCTCTCCTGGAAATTTAAAATCTTAGTGCAGTAAACAGTTTATGTATGACACAACATAATGGCCCTTATTGTTTTCCATGGTATTTGTTTTACATCATGTATAACAGTAAATTAAATTACTTTTAGTTATTAGTTTACAGCTAATCAAAACATGCTTTGAAGTGAAAAATGAGCCATAATAAATGTATTGGTTACAGTGCATTGATGTTCTTTTTAATTAAATGAGAGCAAATGTTATCCTTGTATAATTGATTTTTTTTGTGATATGGCTAACATAGAGCTTCCATGAAGGCTTAGTGGTTATGTGCAATACCTAATCTGATACTGAGTCATAAAGATGAGGAAGATGCCAGACGTTACTTCTGTTGAAGCAGGCCTCAGCCCAGGTTACTCTTGGGATTGGCAGCTTGTCTCAAAACTCCTGGATTAGGGTACAAATAGCTGTGCAGTTTTTCAGTGAACCCCTTTCTAGGAAATGAGCAGGCATGGAGAGGATCTTGTCCAAGACTGATGCGTTCCGTTTGACAAATGTCAGCAAGGGAGTTGTTGCTGATATTTGAAGAGTGACCACTTATGGAAAGATATTAGAATGCTGCCACCTTCCTGGCAGGCAATGGGAAAAATGTTTGAGATTGGAATAAAAATTTTGTATTGGTTGGCTGACTAAACATCGCAGTCTTTCTGAAATTAAAGTCCTCATTCCAAGAATATTGAAATTACTTGCCCCTTAATGGGTAAAGACACTGTCTTTTCTAATAACGGTGGATGAAAACTAACCAGTATGATGATAAACAGAAGAGCCAGAGGGTATTCTGAACTTTAATCTAAAATTAGGAACTACTTTGAATATTATAAATTTCTCATTGTTTTAAATTCTTATGAAATTTTATTTTAACAGTTGTGTTCTATAGCCTAAGCCACAATGGGAGATTACTACACAATATTAGGACTGTCCAACCTTTCAATACCAGGGCCCAATTATTTGTACCAATGAGAAGTGAAGTGCAAGAGCCCCACACACATGACCTGATGCACAGAAGATTAGTAAAATAACCATTCGCACTATGCTTGGCACTGTTGTAGATAAAAAGCCAGATTCCTACCAGGGCAGGTTTTCATGGATACATAGAAAATAGGAGCTGGAGAAAGCCATTCAGCTGATTTTGAGCCTGCTGTGCCATTCATTATGATTGTGGCTGATCATCCAACTCAATAGCCTGTTCCCAAACACCACACCACACCACCCCACCCCACCCCATATCCTTTGATCCCTTTAGCTCCCAAGTGCTATATCTAGCTTCTCCTTGAACTGTGTTTTGGCCTCATATTTGGTAGCAAATTCCACAGGCTCATTACTCTCTGGGTGAAGACATCTTTTATCTGCTCTAATCACAGTTCCTCAATAGCCATACTTCGTCAGATAAGGAAACCAAAACTGGGCATTTCTCCAGGTGTGGTCTCACCAAGGCCCTGTACAATTGCAGCAAGACATCCCTGCTCTTATATTCAAATCCTCTTGCTACAAAGATCAACTTACCATTTGCCAATTTCATTACTAATGAAATGGTCAGTAGGTGAGGCTAAAGTGTGATTTGGTGATAGGCACCATGTTGTCACCATAGCAGTCTTCAAAAGAGTTCAGGATGGAAAATGTAGCCACTTGAATGTTTCATTATAGACTCCCTCAGCCAGATTTCCATTGTGGCATTAATGTCAATGCAAGCATTATAAGAGGACAACAGATAACCAGGGCATTATTGACAAGTAAACAGACATTCTGGAAGGAAACACATAAAGAGACGGTTAAAGCTGATCCAGTGGTGGCGCCTCCATGGTCAATGTGAGGAAATTGGACAGGAGGGAAATAGCAAGTTTAGCCCCTGGTGGGTATGCTGGATTGAAAGTTGGGTGAGAGGATGGGGCAGTTGGGTTATGATGAATAATGAACCCGCACCAAGTGCCTCAAACAATTCGGAGATTGCAAATAACAAATTAGCCACCAAACCCTGAGTTGCCATAAGCCCATTCCCTCAGACACGCATCAGGCCATGCCTCCAATACCTTAAACTAGGCTGACCTTGCCAATGCAAAATCATTAACTTGTGCTGGTTCTCCTGCTGTGTTGAATAAGCGGTGTACAGCTGGTGATTTTGTTTAACTGCTGAAGATACAGTATAACTCGGATCTGTCATTGTTTCAAAAGAGCCATCTGTTAGTGTGACTACTGTATCTCTCTGTCCTTGTTTCTTGTCAGGTCATTCAGATCATTGAAAATAGCCAAGTTGAAAGAGTCGGACCCCATTTTGTTTTCAATTTTTTTTTTAGAAAAGCTGTTTTCCCTTCTCCATATTTTTCTATTTTCAAAGGATTGTTTGCAATGTGGAGCAGTGATTCCATTAATGTTGCAAATTAAAAGTATGCTAAACAGTCAGATTTCTTCCGTTGAATTTTTGTATAGCACTTGTTTGTTCTGAGAACATCAAAGCACTTCAAAATTAATGAAATACTTCTGTGTAGTTATTTATTTTGTGAATAAACACGACAGCCCGTTTGCACAGAGTAAGTTTTTTGCTTAATATCTCCCATTTGGGATTAAATTCGAAATCCTCTGCTATAGGATTACTACCACTAAACTGGGGTTAATTTTATAAAACCCTGAAAGTGGAAAATATTTCTAACTATTGAAGGTTAAACATGAATCTGTATACCAGAATGGCTATTGTTTAACTAGATAAATGTTAGTCCATTTAAAATTTTTTTGTTACTTTTGGTTGTTAGCTGTTTAACAGTCAAATATGAGCAATGAACTGTTAGCTTCATATAAAGAGTATTAACAGCTTATTGTAAGGAAGGTGTGCAACAGTTCCAAAGGAGGTATAAACTTTGAAGCCCATCCAGGGTTGAGAACTTGTGATCTCATGCTACTCTGTCAGCATTATTAACTTTTGAGAATAACTTCCTGATGACTTTTCAGGTCACTGAAGCCCCAGTGAATACCTAATCTCAGAGATTACTTCTGACCCACAGAGTACATCTGAACTATTTTTAACACAAATATGTTCCAATACAGTGTCACTCAGGCAATTTGAGAACCACAATCAATTTTCAAACCAGTATTCTAGACCGCAGTGATAAGGACTATATATCACTCCAGCTATGGTTCAATAACATTGGGACACTACTCAGCTGTTTGTAAAATGTTCTCCGCTTTTAATCCTCCAGATTGTAGCTCTTTGATTACAGTCCAAAAATTAAACTTTAGCTTTTTAAACAAATCCATGGAAATGCTTAGCCTTAATTAAGGTGTGTATAGATGACTATTACAGACTTGTCTGTCAGTTGGCAAGTAACAAGCTTACATTTTCAATGTTTCAATTTTGATCTGGTTGCAGAAGCTTATTCCTAAAACGTACTGCCTCTTTCTGTTTCACACACTTTTAGCCAACGTTGAACCTCTTTTGTGCAGCCCTATACAACTATTACATTAGAGGATAGACTGTCAGCATCATTGTTATGATGTATAAGCTATAGGTGCAGGAGTAGGTGCACCAGCTCCTTGCGCCTTTTTCACCCTTTTATCTGGCCGAAATTGATCTATACCTCAACAAGTCACCGTAGTCCTTGGACCAAAGGGCCGCTCTTCCACTGGACAGACAACTGGTTGAGAGTTAAACCTGAGGCTCACCATGCCTCCGGCAATGGGTAAGGATGACAAGGTGGGACCTTCATGGTGACATCAGATATGGGAATTAAACCCTCAACAGCATGTTAATTCCATTTCCTTGCAGCGTAATATAGGAGACAAGAAGGCTAAGTAACCACAGGCTTGAATGGTTAACTGGTTTAGTCCAATACTGAAAGGAACACTTTAGACTATAAAACATAGGAGCAGAAGTAGGTCATTCAGCCCGTCTAGAGTGCTCTGCCACTTGATCATGGCTGAGCAGAAAACTCTCACTGTACTTTCCTGCCTTATTCCCATAGCCCTTGATTGCCTCACCGACTTCAAAAGTATGTCTGATTCAGTGTTGAATATACGTAACAACCTTGCCAAAACAGCCCTCTAACAGTGAAGGATTCCACCAATACATTACGCTCAGAGAACAAAATCCTCTTAAATGGGAGACATCCATTTTTATGACCTCATTTTTATACCACCTGTTCTGCAGGCCCTGACTAGCACAATTTTACATCATTGGTAGCTCTCCAATACCTCACCAACATGGAAACACTTTTGAAATTCTAGTATCAAAAATTACTTTTTATTCTTCTGTATTCAAGTCTGGGAAAACTATTTTTAGGACCGAATGGAAGAATAAATTCTGCATTATTTTTGTCAAGTCCAGTTGCACATTGTTCCAGCTGAGTTCTGCTGGTGGCTTTCTCACTTAAGCATTGATATATGGGTTCAAGGTGTACATCCTCTCAGCTAACAGAGTAGTTGGCAGACCAAACCACAAATCTTCCATTTATATCATGGATTCCATTCAAGATGCTTGACTGTGGCCTTTACTCCTTTCTCCCCATAGCAATGGTCTATTTCTTCTTGGAATTCTCTTACATGTGATGATAAAGATATTCTCCCCAGTTTTTAAATTGGCATGCTCTGTTTATACTGTCTGACACCTGACTTGTATTTTGTAGAGGATGGCAGGCTTTGGGGAGTCAGGAGATTAATTACTTGCAGGATTTCCAGCCTCTGACCTTCCCTTGTAACCACGTAGCTAGTCCAGTTCCATTTCTGGTCAGTGATAACTGTGACTACACTTCAAAAATACCATTTTGATTATAAAGAGCTTGTGCTATGCTAAAGTCATGAAAGATACTAAATACCGTTTTTTTTTTTTGTTTTTTTTTACTTTGATTCTGCTCTGAGGAATTCTTCTCCTTGCCTCACCATTGCCTTCAGCTATCATGGTCCTACACCCCATAACTGTGTTGCGAGCAGCAACTTCCCTCTGTAACATTGTGTATCTCCTTAAACCCTGCCATCAAAAGGCTGCTCAAAACCCAACCCAAAAAAACCTCAAAGCAAGTTGTTTGGTTGTTTACTGTCTGCATATTTTTGCTTATTTCTTTAGAACTTTTCTAAACAAGGTTCTGTTATTAGGTTTGATGTACATGCTTTTGAAGCATTTGGTGGATCGCTACAACCTGTACTATGCCTACCTGCCTGCCAAACTGGATAAGAAGATCCACTCGGGAGCAGTGAATCAGGTGGTGGCAGCTCCAATCCTTTGTCTGTTATGTCTGCTTTTCTTCTCTACTGTAAGAACAGGTAAGATGTGACAATCTTGTGTGTTTCTCTCCTGTTTTCCCATTTTCTGTTGTGTATCTGTTTCGTCCAACATTTTTTCTTTCTTCCTCCTGTAAACCTCTGGTTCTCGCACTTGCCTCCAAGTCACAAGGCGGTGCATTGAAATTTAACAGTAGACTCGTCAAGGAGTGCTGCACCATCACACGTGTCAGTTTTCAGATGAAGCATCAAGTTGAGGCTTCATCTGCCCTTTCAGGTGGTCTTGCAAGATCTTATTTGAAAATCCATGCCTCACCTGTCCCAAGTGTAACCGAGCCTGCGGTGCTGTATTGGTCTTACAGCCACCTACAGACTCTTCCCCCGAAAGTGAAAGTCTCCCTCATCTGCGAGGGACCACCGATTTGAAAGTCCAATATGTATCCCTCGGCTATCATGCGTACAGATAGACAGAAGTCTGAATACTCCAAATCTATTTTTAAAACCAAAAAATATACTGCAAGTACTCGGCAGGTCTGGCAGTATCAAAGGAGAGGGGAACAATGTTAACATTTTGGGTCAGTGACCCTTCATCAGAATTCTCTTAATGTCCCTCCACCCCTTCAGAGATTTAGAATAATGAACCAAGAACAGTGATTCAAAATCCATCATGGCATGTTGAGAGTTTTGGTTTTTCTCTTTTTCATAATCTGGAAATGATTTTAGTAAAATTAACATGAATCCTTCAGACTGTAGCCAAAAACTGAATTGGTTCATTGTCTTTTTGAAGAATGAAACTTGAAACTTTTGATTTTTTTTTTTTTATTGTCACGTGTACCAAAATACAGTGAAAAACTTTGTTTACGAGCAGTATGGGCAGATCACAGCAAGCAAAGGATGTACAGATCAAAAAGACTTACAGGTTACGTTACTTGAGGCTAGAATCCATTCAACAATCTGATAAAGGCTGGAAAGAAGCTGTTCCTGAATCTGCTTGTGCATGTGTTCAGGCTTCCCCATGATGGTCTGGGATGTGCACACCACCTTCTGTAGTTTCTTATGGTCCTGGGCAGAGCAGCTGCCGTACCAGGTCATTATGCACCCGGACAGTATGCTTTCAAAGATGCATCTGTAGAAGTTGGTGAGAGACCTTCTTCCTCAGGCAGCTCAGGAAATGTGGCATGTCCACAGAAGAGGCTTTGTTGTGCCACTCTGACTGTCCCATCTACGTGGGAAGTCCAGGACAGGTCATCAGTTATTGTCACTCCAAGGACCTTCGTGCTGTTCGCGCTCTCGATCTCTCGACCTCTGTTCAGTTGATGTAGATGGGAGCATGTTCTCCTCCGTTCTTTCTGAAGTAGATTTTTTTTAAATTTTGCCAACGTTGAGGTTTGTATGTTTTTGCTTTCATTGCACCATGTCACCAAGCCCCACCAAATCCCTTCTGTATTTTGACTCATCATAGTTAGATATCTGTCCCACTACGGTGGTGTCGTCAGCAAACTTGCAGGTGGTGTTCGTTCAGAATTTGGCAACAGTGATAGGTGTACAGGGAGTACAATAGGGGGCTGAGGATGCATCCTTGTGGGGTGGGGCTCCAGTGTTGAGGATTATAGTGGAGGAGGTGCAGTTACCTATCCTCACTGATTGCGGCCTATGGGTCAGAAAGCTGAGGATCCGGTTGCAGAGAGCGGAGCTGAAACAAAGGTCATGCAGTTTTGAGATCAGTCTCAGGGATATGGTGTTGAAGACGGACCTGTAGTCAATGAGCAGGAGTCTGACATCGGTGTCTTTTGTCCAGATATTCCAGGGATGAGTGCAGGGCTAGGGATATGGCATCCTCTGGACCCTTTTATGTTGGTAGGCAAACTGTAGGGGATTGAGGCAGGTTGGGCGACTGGAGTTGATGTGGGCCATGACCACCCTCTTGAAGCAGTTCATGATTATTGAAGTCAGCTATTGTAGTAATTTAGGGACACTGCATGCCTTTTCTTGGGTAAGGGGATACTTGGTGGCTGCCTTGAAGCAGGTGGGGACTTTGGCTTATAGGAAGGAAAGGTTGAAGATGTCAGTGAATACCTCAACCAGTTGGTCCGCAAAGGATCAGAGTGCTTGGCTGGGAATACCGTCCGGGCCCATCGCTTTCCTAGGGTTGACTCCCAGGAAGACCATTCTGACTTCTGAAGCGGTGACAGAGGGAACAGGTGTGTCTGGGGCTGTCGGGGCAGGTGTCGCCATGCTGGTGGTATTCTGCTCAAACAGAGCACAGAAAGCATTGAGGGTGTTAGGGAGGGATGTATCATTGTCCGCTATCTTACACTGTTTCATTTTGTATCCCGTAATGTCGTTTGGGCCTCACCATAGACAGCGGGTGTCTGGTGGGTCTGGGCCTCTAACTTGGTGCGGTACTGCCTCTTGGCCTCCCTGATGGCTTTGTGGAGGTCATATCTGGATTTTCTAAATTGGTCTGGGTCACCCGACTTGAATGCTGCATGTCTGGTCTTCAGGAGGGAGTGGATTTCCTGGTTCGTCCAAGGCGTTTGGTTGGGGAACACTTGGATTGACTTCTTTGGTACACAATGCTCCACCACGTTTGCTAATGAAGTCTTCATGTGACCAACATGAGGAACATGGATGTGACTTGTGCTGCACAGCTCTGACTCTACATTTGATGTCGTGCACCCTTGTTGGCTGCATCTCACTGCAGTGATTGTTCAGCATTTATTGATCAGTACTAAGTTGCTCACCATAAATATAATGTAATTCATTTTAGCGAAGACTCCAAGCCCCCACGTTACACACTGAGAGACTACAACATACTTGATCATATCCTTGACATCATCTGTCAATATCCTAAATCACCCCTTACACTACACATCCATCAATCCTGTGCCTGGCTTCCAGTTCAGCACTCATCTCATTATTTTGTTCCAACCCCTCCATAGTTCTAGCCCATTCCATATTCCAGGCTTAGTGTTCAGATTTCTGTGTTCCACTTGGGAATCTTAAATATTCATTGCTATACTGTTGCAGCCGTGCCCTCAGCAGCTTAAGATTTGGACTCAAATTCCCTTCGTCAACCTCCCTGCCTCTATCCCAGACTCCCGCCTCAAAACCTGACCGAGCTTTTATTTGTTCTAGTATCTATTCATGTAGCTTCATAACACCTTCTGTCTGAGAATACTCTCATGAAGTGTCTCGGGATATTTTACTGAGTTTAACGCCCTTTTAAATGAAAATTATTTGTTGAGGTTCGAGATTCATTTACTCATTAACCAGTCTTCAAAGTAAAACTTTTTTTTGTATGCAGGGTTCTTAGCTGCTACGTCCATGTTTACATTTGTTGTGCTGGTGGTCACTATCGTTATCTGCCTGTCTCATGTCTGTTTTGGCCACTTCAAATACCTCAGTGCTCATAACTATAAGGTAAGTGACTTTTTTTGGTATCTGAACATGCTGTACGTTTGTGGAGAGCCTTTGTGGCAGGGTGTATGGTTGTGGTGTTCAGCTCTTGATTTGGCTTACCTCTTTAAGACCACTCACCAATTAAAAATGGACTCAACCTAGGGATTTGAAGAATGAATGAATTTTGGTATTGTCACTGTTCATAACATTCTTTGGTCTTTCTAAGTTTGGATGCAAACGTGTATTTGCTGTTGGTGAATGAAGGGTGGAAGTAGTCTCAAATCAAGCTCAGGATTCACAGTTCATTCACAACTTTGAATCCTTAAAGGCATAGCAGAATAATACATGGTGCATTACATGTGTAGTCTGCTTGTTACTGTAAGACGGAATTTTTCAAGTTACTGAACATGCAAAGTAGGACTCGATGGTTATTGCAGAAAATAGCTCATTGTGTAGAATGTGATATTTTAAGCATGGATAGAAGATTTGTTGGCCAACCGGAGACAGACAGTAGGAATAAATGGCTAAATAAAATCCAAAAGAACTGCAGTGCTGTAAATCAAACTGCTGTAAAAGCTCAGCAGGTCTGGCAGCATCTCTGAAGAGAAATCAGAGTTGACGTTTTGAGTCTGGTGGCCCTTTTGAATAGTGGAACAGGCTCAAAGGGCTAAATGGCCTACCCTTGTTCTGTGTTGCTTTCCCTCTGCCCCAATTTTTTTCCTTCTGCCAAAAGGACTATTTCTCATTGGGGTAAAATTCCATATGTTGTTACAGCCTTCCAGTATTTCACCCCTGTGACCATGTATCATGTCAGAACTTGATAAGTACAACTGCCAGTGCAATCTATTTGATCACTAAGGGTATCCCTGTGAAACTTCTGGTATTTCCTTACACCCAGCAGAGATCATTAAACAGTGAATCATTAATCAGGAACAGGCATACAGCTTTATGTATATTTATTCTTTGGTTGTACTTCCTTTTGCCTACCTTCAAGCCCTGAAGTATAGTGATTAATTGTGAAGGCCTTATTAGGATCAGTTAATACCATGAGTTTTAATGGAGGAGAAACTGTCTCCTAGTTCTGAGCTTGGTAAGATTAACCCTGAAAATTGCCAAGGATAACTGTCGAGCCAGTACCGGGATTTGATAACACTGTGTTATAAAAGAGGAGGAATTAAGTTTTCTGGTTTCAATATTAGTAAGATGATCCTTGCCAGGATTATTTTTCCATACGTAGGTAATATAACTGTTGAAAATGTTGATTTTCAGCAACCCTCCACTCCAGCCGATGCTATAAGTACAGAGGACGAATCCTGTTACAGGACGCTGGTAATTTTCACCACGTGGTTTTTGGGAATTAACTTTGACTAATTTTTACCAATCATACTTGACGATCATGGCAATCCATAATAATCAAATTGAAAACCTTGATAACTCGATCTGCATGCTGGGATCTTTTTCCTATCACTTCATTTCATGCTTCTCAAGGTGAAGGATATCAACTCGGGCAATAATTTGCTCTCTGTCATTATCAGAGTTTGATCTAAATGAGTTTAGATGTGGTGTGCTGTATACAGCATTCAGTCACTGATAATATAATTTACAAATTCTAAGCCTATTTCTAAATTCACTGCTTTGTCGTCATTGAGTATTTAGTCCGAGATTTGGGGAGAAAGCTCTTTTTAGCAACTAACACATTGGGAATGTGCAAAGTTGGAATTTGTACCTAAAATGTTCCATGTGCTCAGTTGCACATGACAAAAAAATTGGAATTGCTCTTAACAGCATGAACAGTCAGATTCCAGCATCATGCCTTCATTCCAGAAGAGTGCTTCCTATTGCATAGGTGTGACTTTCCTCCTTCACACTAGCCATTCAGTGCAAGACTATAGCCCACAGAATTTTGCTTTAAGGAAAGGGGATTCCGGGGGACAGAGCCAAGTTAGTTGGAAACAAAGTTTAAGGTCAACTCTGATATCACTACAGATAAATAGACTAGAGGTTGAATGTTTTTGGATCTGACACACAGGAACGTGATAATTGCAGGCCTGTCACAACAGCCCAGAGTAGCATTGTTTTCCTGAAGAATTCTGGTACTCGGCCTAAACATCACCAATGACCTGACTGTTCTAGGATCAGGAGTAGAGTGGTGTTTGCTCTGCTCTGTACCATCTGCATTGGCAACACGTTCCAGCACCCACCACCCTCTGCGTAAAGAACTTCCAACGCGTATCCCCCTTAAACTTGCCCCCTCGCCTTGAAATCGTGACCCCTATAATTGAGTCCCCCACTCTGGGGGGAGAAAGCTTTTTGCTATCCACCCTGTCTATACCTCATGATTTTGTAGTCGTCAAACAGGTCCCCCCTCAACCTCTGTCTTTCTAATGTAAATAATCCTAATCTACTCAACCTCTCCATATCTAGCACCTTCCATACCACACAACATCCTGGTGAACCTCCTCTGCACCCTCTCCAAAGCATCCACGTCCTTTTGGTAATGCAGTGACCAGAACTGTGTACGTTATTCCAAATGTGGTCGAACCAAAGTCCTATACAACTGCAACATGACCTGCCAAATCTTGTACTCAATACCCCGTCCGATGAATGAAAGCATGCTGTATGCCTTCTTGACCACACTATTGACCTGCATTGCCGCCTTCAGGGTACAATGGACCTGAACACCCAGATCACTCCGTGCGTCAATTTTCCCTAGGGCTTTTCCATTTACCACATAGTTTGTTCTTGAATTGGATCTTCCAAAATGCATCACCTCGCGTTTGCCTGGATTGAACTCCATCTGCCATTTCTTTGCCCAACTCTCCAATCTATCTATATTCTGCTGCATTCTCCGACAGTCCCCTTCGCTATCTGCTACTACACCAATCTTGGTGTCATCTGCAAACTTGCTAATCAGACCATCTATACCTTCCTCCAGATCATTTATGCATATCACACAGTGGTCCTAACACAGATCTCCATTGGTCACAGTTCTCCATTTTGAGAAACTCCCTTCCACTACAACTCTCTCCTGTTGCCCAGCCAGTTCTCTATCCATTTAGCTAGTACACCCTGGACCCCATGCAACTTCACTTTCTCCATCAGCCTACCATGGGGAACCTGATCAAACGCCTTAATGAAGTCCATGTATATGACATCTACAGCCCTTCCCTCATCTATCAACTTTGTCACTTCCTCAAAGAATTCTATCAAGTTGGTAAGGCATGACCTTCCCTGCACAAAACCATGCTGCCTATCACTGATAAGCCCATTTTCGTCCAAGTGTAAATAGATCCTATCCCTCAGTATCTTCTCCAGCAGCTTGCCCACTACTGACATCAGGCTCACCAGGCTATAATTACCTGGATTATCCTTGCTACCCTTCTTAAACAAGGGGACAACTCCCATACCCATGAGGACTGCCTCAATCGTGATCTTGGGTTCACGTGGTGCTAAATGTGGACCCCCCTCCTCCCCCCACCCAAAGCACGTGCTCCTTCCCCCCCCTTCTTTTCCCCCCCCCCCCCCGCCACGTGCTCCTTCCTCCCCCAACACGCATGCGAGGATGTTCACACAGACTATTCCCAAAATGTTCGTGTAGTTGCAGATGCATTCTGTTTTGCTCAAAAATACTTGACCCCAGTTTAAAACAGATTCTAAGCAAGACTTCATGCCTAAAATGCATTGTCTGACCTGAGATGTCACCTCTTGTATACGTTGATAAGACCTTTAATTATCTCGGGACAATGACTTGAAAGGAATCTGGATTTTGCATTCTAATGAGTACTCTCCTTCCTAACTGATTAAAGATCCAACAAGAGGCGGTCAGTTTTGGGGTTGTTACTTTATTGCTTATAAATTCTGTGTCTTATACCCTCTTTCTCACACTACATCCGAGGAAGGAGCTGAGCTATGAAAGCTTGTTTTTTCAACTAAACCTGTTGAACTATAACGTGGTGTCATGTGATTTTTGACCTTGTATTGGTATAGTCATAGCAACAGTCAAAACTCAACAGTCACCAGGACGCAGCAGTTCCCTTGATCATTAGCCCTCCTATTTCTCAAAACAGCGCAGTGGCTACAATGTATATTGCATTGAGGATGGACTAAAATACCTTACCAAGAGTACTTAGCATCTTGTAATCACAGTTTTTTTTTTTTAAATCACCACTGGGTCAGAAACTTTGAATTCCCCCTAATGTCGTTCTGGAAGTGCCACTGTCACCAGGCAATCCACTTCAATAGGAGTACCCAGCACCACCACCATGAGCTCAGGGCAGCTACTCAGTGGGGAATGCTGAACCATTGAAGCTGTCTGATGCCAAAGAAATATTAATGTTTAATGGAAGAAATGGCAGATTTGTCCCCTGTTTCCATTTTCAGTGATGAAAGCAGGCAACACGCTGGTGGTACATGGGAAGTTGGAAGTAAGCCAGCAAATAGAGTCGAAGATTTTTAAAGAAATGTGATAATGAAAATATCATGGGGTCGAGATGATAGAGTCTCCAGGACCAAATGGTTCCCGAGGTGTAAAAAGAATGCATTGGAAAATTAGGACAAATACATCTGCAATTTTCCACAAGTTTCCTATAACTAGATGTTGTGCCTTGGAATTGAAAGGTTCCAAGTGTCTTTCCTTACTTATGATGGAGAAGGGGCATGCAGAAATAAGTCATTATTCAGCATAACGAAATTGTATGGGAGTTGGAATATTAGATAAAATGACTAAGAACTTGGAAAGGAATCAGTTAATCAAAAAGAATTAGTGTAGGCTTGGAGTGAGTGAGATATGTCCAGCTAAACTAGTTGAGTGTGTAGAGGAGACCATAACATCAATGTTATCTGTATGGGCTTCCAGAAGAAACACCATTTCACAAGGGGTTATTGGAACCTTTTTTAAACATCTTAATCACAGATGAGGCTATCAGAGGTTAGTCCAGCATTCACTGTCTTGAACTATTGAAATACATGTGAAGTAGTTCATGCTTAGCATGTTTTTAGGGAGGCAGGAACAGTAATACAATTCCAAATCAGGGTGGTGTGTGGCAAATGGCGACATTCATCTGGTGGTAGAATTTGAGAGGTGCAGTCTAAGGAGGCTTGGTGAGTTACTGCAGTTTATCTTGTAGAAGGTACACACTGTAGCTACTGTGCATCATTGATAGAGGCAGTGCATGGGATGCCAGTCAAATGAGCTGCTTTGTTCTGGTTGATGTCGAGCTTCTTGAGTGTTGGAGTTGTACCCATTCTGGCAAGCTACATTCCCCTTTGTTTTTTCTGCTGCAATGACCTCCAAGGTCCCTGTGCAGCTGTGACTTCAGAAAAACTATGTAAGTATGCCATCCGCATACATGCAGCTGTGTGGCTTAGGAAGAATGTTGCTAGCAAGTAAAGAAACACTCTTGCATCGCATTCCTGGCTTGCAGATGGTAGACAGGCTTTGGGGTGTCAGGAGGTGAACTATTGCAGAATTCCCAATCTCTCCTTGCTCTTGTTCTAACTGTTAAGTTCAATTTCTAGTCAATGGTGACCCTCGGGATGTCCAGAGTGAGGTATTCAGCAATGGCAAGCCATTGAACAGCAAGGGGCAATGGTTGGAATCCCTCCTGTTGAGATGTTTACTGCCTGGTACTTGTGTCGTACAAATGTTACTTGGCACCCATCAGCCCAAGTGTGGATGTTGTCTAGGTCTTGCTGCTTCTCAACAGGGACTGTTCGGGTTGGTTCAATTATCATTTGGAGGATCAAAGAATATTCATGAAAATATTCACAGAGCAGTGAGATAGGAGCAAGCATGTTTCCACTGTAGAGTGTCTAATTGGCACAGTGACCTTTGTTGAGAGATTTCTGGGTTTGGAGTTGCATATGTAAATATGCTATAATGTTCATGTCATTTTCAGATTGATCGTAGTGAAGTGGACGGTACTGTTGAAACAAATGGACAAGGGGAAGGCACTTCATCCCCACCAAAGGTTACAGTAAGTTACCCTTTAACTGTACATCAGCAGTAGCTGCAGTTCAGTACTGCTGGCTTATCAATGAAAGGCTGAGTATTTCATGTTCTGGTTCTTAGTTTTTGGCATTTTCATGGTCTAAATTAATTAGATATATTCATGGTTAGGAGGAGATTACGATTTCATACTCCACATCAAGGCTTGAGCACATACTGTCGGGCACTCTAGTGCTTTGTGAGCTACTAAACATTTTGAGTTGTTTTTGTTCCACAAGCAGGCTAATTGTCACTGACAGCGGAACAATATTGTATTTTCTTACATGAGTTTGATGTTACAGCTAGTTAACTCCTGTTCCTACAATGGTTTAGAAATTCCAACAAACGTTTCGAGATTTTCCTTTAACTGAGCAGAATTAGGTCGAGCTTTTTATTTTCTTTTTGCAGAATTTCTTTGCACCTAGTGTAAAGTGTTCTTGTGTTTGCAAGCCAGAACTTAAGTTTCATAGTTTACAACACCAAATTAGGTCAATCACAAATCAACTCCATCTTGACTCCTTTTTTTTTCTCAAAAAAGGAAGCTCACTGCCACATGCTTTCCTTTTTGCTCAAATCTCGTCTGTATCAACTATTTATTCAAATTTACCATAAGTCTGTCTTGAATTGTTACAAAGCATTAAAGCTGAAAATCATCACAAAACCTATTTGTCTGCCACCGTCACCCCGCAACTCTGTTGCTCAGTTATTTTAAACTGAAGCCATGTCATTGCTTCTGATTGCCTATTTTTCTCATGTTTCAAATGATACTTGGATTCGCCTTGACTCCTGGGATTGTTGAGTATTGCAAGGATTCTGAATCATTAACCTAAGTTACAGTAAAAGGTGCACGTGGGGGGCAGTATACTGCTAGTTTAACAGATTAATCCACCTCAGTCTTGTCTTCCTTTAAAAATGCTTTGTACTCTCTCTTCGTCCCCTCCTTCCACTGAGTCCCTAATCACTAATGTGAGGAGGTGAAGTACAGCACAGGACAATCAGTATGTTAATGTTTTTTTCTTGCGTCTTCTATAGAAACCTATGCTTCACCACAATTAATTGTTGAGGCAGGGATTAGAACATTTTCTAAAAAGATAAATGAAGCACTTGAACAATTATGCAGGGGAATGTGTCTGAAGTAAATACAAACAAATAGGGCAAGTAACGTGAGCACCAGGAGTAGAATAGCTGCTATATTGGGGTAGAATTTACAGTAAAAATAATGAGGCTAACAATGCACATTGCATTTTGTATTGGACAGCAACCTGGGTGATAGAGATGTGAAGTTAAACAAATCCCCCTCAAACTACTGTCCAAAATATGCTGTTCCTTCAGTCAGATTGCGTAAACAGCGTTCTGCTATATTATTCTCCATTTTAATTACTTTGAAAAGCACGAAGTTCCTAACCTCTTTAGCTGGAGATGATAAATGCCACAGAAAGTTAGGACTTGAATATTTCCATCCACATAGCCTCTTTAAGTCATCTTTACTGTCAGGCAGCTCCTCTGCTGCAAATCTTAGGGAGAAGTCGAATCTCGTTCCTTCAGTTTTTAGTTGAAGATTTTTTTTCATGTTACCTTTTCTTTGTCTCCTTTTGCTCCCTTGCTCTTAGTCCACATTTTTTGCACCTCTGTTTCATTTTCTGAATCTGATTTAACATTGAAATTGTCTAACTTGCACTTCCTGGTTCAGACTTCACTAATTATGGACAACTGTTTAATCTGTCAGTCATTTGCCCCTTTTCCATAGGTCATGTAGAGGATGCCAGACCATTTCCCACTCCTTACATCAACATAAAAGCAAAGTATTGTAGATGTTAAAAATCTGAAATAAATAAGAAAATGCTGGTAATATCCTTCAGCTGTTAATATTTTTCTTGATAGATATTCCCAGAACTGAAGTTCAGCATCTCCAAAACTGTTCCTTTTTATTCTGTTTCCAGCAGCCTACCGTGAAAAGAAACCTAAATATTCCTTTGTCAGATGCAGCAAATTCTGTCTTAGTGAATTTTCCAAGAAACCTGAAATTGCGCATGACCATGAATGTAAAATGTCACTTTTGTACAGTGGTGTACAAATGATCTAGGCTGCTTCTGTGTGCTCTAACAAACTACTTAATAAAATGATGCAATACTAACCTGTGCTCATTTCCGTATACAGAGGTACATTGCCCAGGTACTGCAGGATCCTCAATCAGAACCCACGGGGGATGACAATGAGCCAGCAGCACAGAAGAACTCCAGGGAGGTGAATAATGAAGGAGACTTCCAGTCCTGCGAAGACAGTCTTATTGAAAATGAAGTTCATCATTAGTGGAAATTGACAGTTTTTAAAACATATTACTCAGACTGCACAGTTTAGGACCTGGGAACTATGGCAGCACTAGGTCATTGAAACTCCAGACTGTAATTACTAGCCCCTGGTACTGTGTATACCAGTATGATGCAATTTGCTAAACCTTTCTTGTCTTTGCCTGATTTGGAGGAACACAGCAGAAGTGGAATATGATGTGGTGTGCGGGAGTTGTAGAGAAAATAGCTATGCGTTTTTACCTGCCCAACTGTAAACGTTCAGCCAACATATACATTGATATTAGTGGTAGGAAATTTGACTGCATCGCTAACATCGTTCCCAGGAAAGCCTTCTGCTGATCTGCCACCAAGAGTAGGGAACAGACAAGTCAGCCTGATTTATGTCAGCACACGTACCCTAACAGGAGGATGGATGGGTGGGTGGGTGGATGGATGAGAGAGGGGAAAGAAGGAATGATGTATGATATACTTTACTGTATGAGATGAAAGAGCATCAGTGTTACAGAATCCTGGTGAAATTAATCCTTTTCCAATTCAAATCATGTAAGCATCTAAGGATGGTAAAATTGATCCAGCATGTTGGAATATTTATAAGTATACAATTTAATTTAAGAGTTTATAAAGGGATTAGCAGCATTGATCTAGTTTAAGGACCGGTTTAAATGTGTCCTTGGTGCCAGGTATCATCTGTGTGATGTCAGTTTTGTAGGAGGAGGTGATCTGTAGAAATCTTGCATTTTCAGTGTTGAGATGTATGTTTTCTGTAGCACCACTCTGCTGGACATTTTCTTATTTATTTTTTTAAAGTGCACATGTACACAACTGTAGTTGAAATATATATTTAAAAGAATGTAAAGTTTTCTGCAGAAAGTAACAGTCCTGGCTGTTGGATCTGTGGCTTACTATGTAGTTCAAACATTTGCTAATAGGGCTGTCAAAATGAGCGATGTGGTACTGTTGATCCCATGCTGAAATTGCAGACGATCTGATGTTTTTGTACTTTCCCCTTGAAGTTTTCAGGTGTGCTATGTAGAAGATGGGTCACATTCATTATGAGCTCATTTCCTGTTAAAGAGCCTGGTGTTTAGGATAGGGGCAGAAGTTGAACTTCTACCTGCGGTCAAAGCATTTAAAGTTATTTCAAAACTATACGTTTAAGATTTAGTGAAGATCATACCGCATTTCTAGTTGACTATTTAATAGATGTTTTTAAATCTCTGATTTTTGGATGCAGTATAGTCAACAGCTGATCCATTTCAGAAAATCTCAAAGTTGCAGGGCCCGAAAGGAAAGTTGGCTATAAAGGACCAGAACTGAAGCTCAAGTCTTGTCAATTCTCCTCTGTTTCTGCACTACATTGCATGAGAAAGTTGTTTGACAGCACCTTTCAGATGTTGAGAAAGAAACTCTGGACAAAGGTGCCTGACACACTTAAATTTGTTGAAATAGAACCAGCGTTATCTATTGACTATAACCACTGCAAGCTCAGGTGCAACCATAGCTTGTCCTGGCAATGATGTCCTCAGTCAAGGCTGAAAGGATGACAGGGAGCCACTTGCAAATCAGCTTTTCATTGGCTATGATAAAGTTGCAACTAAAGAATAATCATCATGATTTAAATAAATTATTCCACTTCCTCCTCCCTCTCCTTCTGGTGTCTGAAATGATTACAGACCCAAATACAAGAGTATTTTAACTCCTACCTAACTGCCTGTAAACTGAATCATCCATCTGATGTGATATTTGGCTGAATTCTCAGCTTGCTAACATTACTACAGACTCCATCCAATCTTGAACAGGATACAGAAAGGTAAAAATTGATATTTAGTCTACCTGGATGGGTAATGATCCTCTATAGCAGGAATTGTAACATTCTTTTCTAAGCCAGGCCCTCACCTATTCACTGATTTGTACTACTTTTCCTTTCCTTCCTGTCAAAATGTCATTTGAAATTTGATCTGACAAAAGTCCACATTATTGTTGACAAAGTTTGCATTCTTGAATTTATATTAACTACTGTTTGACCTATGGGTCTTTTTAAAGTGAGTTGGATGGAGAGTTAACCCCTATCCTCCATTATATTCGTGCAAGTTTCTATATACTTAGGATCAAAGAGGGTTTGTTGTCTTTGCTATGTTCAGAATTTATAGGATAAGCTATATGTGAGTCATTAGGATTTGTTTGTTCCAGCCTCCCTCTTTTTGCAGTTGACTGAAAGATAGTGGCTCCCATGACAACTTCTTGCTGTGCTTTACGCTGAATTTTAGCGAAGTATGATCCAAATTAAATTCAGAACCCATATTACCAAGACCTGGTACTTTGGGACTTCAGTGCCCACTGAATTAAAATAACAGGCTAATTTATCTTTCATGCCTCTTTCCATCCCATTAAACATTCTTCAGTATATTTTTAGTTGGAAAACATGGGGCACTCAGAAGCCCATTTTATACAAACCATTGGATTTCCATATGCTATTGTCCATGAGGGATGTTTGACTGCATTTTCTGGATCTAGCACATGTATTATGTTTGGGAAAATTTTTTAATGCAATTGAGTTCTACTTGATGAGAGTAACTGAACATTCATTTATCCGAAGTGACTTCACAGATCTGAGAACTGCTGCCTAGTTGGCATGACCTGACATTAATTATGTACTTTCACAGATACCTATAATGACAATACATCATGGGTCCACTATTGCATTTGATTGAAATAATGTTGTTGGGGTAGGGTTATATATACATAGCTAAGTGTACTAACGTTCAAGTATTGTGTATATAATGTAATTAATAGAGATCAGCAAATTGCTTTACATCCGTCCTGTGGCACTGGTGATGTCATCTGCCATAAGGTCATATACTATTAATCGCTCATACCATTGAAACAGTCTATCAATGTTCTAGATATTCACTTTGAACTAGGGGCTTCATGAACATAGCATTCCTTGCATACTTAACAGCCAAGGGACTGGAGCAGAAATCTAAGCTACAGATTTTTCCCTTTCATGAAGGGACCAGTATAATCATCTGCAATCTGTTTTGTCTGAGATAACTGGGCAAGCCTAGTAAAATCAGCAGGCAAGGAACATGTGGATAATCCTGAGGTTGAAGGTAATACTCTAAGGAATTTTCCTTACTTCAATTCCAATTAAAAACTTCTCAATGAGAGACACACCTTGACCTAATTTATACTATGCGTGACTTGGAAATGCTTAATGATGTGTCTGGATGCGAAAGTCTAATTCTCCAGTACTGGCATCTCTTGCCAATATAATTATGAATAATAACAACTAAGGCACACTGAGTTTACTGCTGTTTGCTAGTTGCCATTTCAACTGTTGCACATTATTGTAGATGAATTGTTTTCTTATAAGAAACAACTTAGTATTGCACTTTATAGAAGGTGTCTGGCTTTTATGGTCAAGAAAGAAGTAAGTGATTTCCTGGTTGGCACTGGTCCATTTTGTGAATTAAAATGATGTTTCCTATTCCACAAAAAGAATGATGATTCCTTTATCAAAGTCTGTTCTCTTTTGGCTAGTTTTCGATACCCATTTAGCTTCTGACGTGTCCCATTCCAATCCATGAAATGAAACGAATAACCATATTGCAACCTACAAAATGCCTGAAATGTTTTGAGTATTTATCTTTTTTAAAAAAAGCTAGGGTTGAACAGGCCAAGCTTTGGGACACCGTATTTGTTCAGAAATGTATCTAGTGAAAATACATCATTGTACTCCTTTTGCAGCACAGGAGCATATTTTTATAATGAAAACTGTGATGCAAGCTGTTTATGGATTCTGCTGCGCCTTCTAATCCATTATCTTCATGCAATGTGCTTTATAGTTTTTTTTTCTAATAGGCCAAATAAAACTCCAACTTTTCTGTGCTCAGCACATAAGCTATGACTTGCATGTTCCTCACTCCCTTTACAATTTCAAGTCAAATGCATTTTCTTTTCTGTTACCCCTTGTCTTAAAGCAGTGAGTTAATGTCAAGACTATTTGTGACGTCTAGCTTTTAAATGTCTTACAGCTCGGGCGTAACCATCAGGAGCTTATTTTGTCTGTGTTTATTTTATCTTTCTCATTTCTTCTTTCCCTTCCCACCTCCTTCCTTATACCTTTTGAATGATGCTTTGTTTTAATGGTTCTGATCAGAATGTACGATGTGACATTTGCCAGTAGCCTGATCCTAGCCAAGGGTTTTACTCTGATCAATGTGACAATCGCTATGTAGCAAGCATAGGCTTGAGGACACATCTTGATGGCGTTCTGCAAACGCCTTTTATCTCAAATTGATCTGCTTCCGGAATGGAGCAATGAAGCTGTTGCCATATTAGATTAACACAGGTTTTTTTCATCCCTTGCGGTCTTTTGGTTTGGACCAAAGAAAAATGATCAATCACGTTTCTCACTTTATTTTTCTCTCACTTATTAATTTTATACTATAAAAGTTTCCCAAACTAAATTATTTTGGGCAGCTACACAACCCAGTTCTTAATCATCTTGGGGTGGCATTATAAAATTGACAACCTAATTGGGGGAAAATAAAAATAAAATCCCAAGAATCGAATGAGGTGTTGATTTAACGAAGGGATGCCCTTCAGGGGTATATGGAAATTTTCCTCTTCACGAAGTGCCACTTATTGAAAGTAGCATATCTGACCTCCCCCTCCCATCACCTATTGACTTTCTGAAGCCAGCCTGGGCCAAAAATAGGGCCATATTTCAAATCCCTCAAATGAAGGGGAAGTGATTACCTAGTTGTATTATTGCTAGACTATTAATCCATAAACTCGGTGAATGGGAACCTGGATTGAAATCCCACCATGGCAGGTGATGGAATTTGAATTGAAGTAAAAAGAAAATTTGGAATTAAGGATCTACTCGCAACCGTGAAACCATTGTTGATTGTCCGAAAAGCTCATCTGGCCCACTAATGCCCTTTAGGGAAGGAAACCTGTCATGCTGACTTGGTCTGGTCTAGGTGTGACTCCAGACCCACAGCAATATGGTTAAGTCTCAACTGCCCTCTGAAATGGCTGACCAAGCTGCTCTGTTCGGGGGAAGCTAGGGATGAACAATAAATGCTGGCCAGCCAGTGATTCCCATGTCCCACAAGTGAATAAAAGTGTAAAATTGTTCTAAAAATGAATAGATATAAAACTCGGCTTTCTGTATTAGTTACAAGTATTGTTTTATATCACATCTCAAAACCTGCCAAATAGAGGGTAGCCTGACATTCTGATAAGTTGCATTTTGGCCGGTGTTTTGCTAACCCCTAAAAACCTTGGCTCTCTGTATCACTGTGCCAATTTAAGGGAAGGGTGGAGAGTCAAACTTGGGAAGGAATGGTGTGGACAGTGGATCTTTGAGACTACAGATAACTTGATGTGCCATGTGCATCAGACCCCTGATCTTGGGATCTTGAAATTGCTATCAATTTATTGGCTTCTGGCTGAAGGTCCAAAAGGTAGATTTGGAAGTGTATTTATCATCTTTAATGTATAAATCTATATCTTAAATTTCATTGCATTTTTGTATTGCCTCATTTGTCTCCTAGTGCTCCAGTGTGCAACAAATGAAAGGTCCATAGCTCTGAACTAAATTAACTTTTTAACTGCAGATTCTTGTTTATTCGTACGCCCCCTTCACGCTACAGTCTTGCAGAAGGTTTGGAAAATCTAATTTGACAAGTTAAAATAATACATGTTTCAGTGATGGTAGAAAGGGTAGATATGGGGGGAAAACAGTGATTTTAGAATATTAGAACCACAATACAGCAGCACAATTGCAAACTACGATTCATCTAAACTGACTTAAGTTGGTGTTCATGTAGGAGTTGATCTGTTTTGCTTCTCTCTTTGGTTAAAGATTCAAATGTTAACTGAAGGTCATTACCTCTCAAACTGAAATGATACTAAACCTAGGTAGTTCAGGCTCACGAAAACCTATAATTTTGACTAGCCTTAGCTTTACCCCTTGAGACTCTTTGGCTCATTTTTGAAGTTGTGTGCACACAACAATGTGGACAAATTATCTGTTTGTCTTTTTCTTGAGCAGGTCATTATGAATTCCTCATCTTTCCCTCCGATCAGCCTGCTTGAAGTTAGCCTTTTCAACCTGAGGAGTGGAGAGAATTAAATGAGGTATAGTGGAAACAGGCTTTAAAATATAGAAAATAAAAATTGACTGGGATTCAACTATTATTTTTAAAATGCGCCTTGCAATTTTGCACACTTGTTTGTCAAAAATTACTTCTCTTGCGAATCCTTCCCAACTCCTGAAACACTGTCATATACGACGTGAAAGAATAGATTTTGTCAACTTCAAAGAAAACCAGCATCTTCTGTCAATCTCGGGACCATTTCTCTATTTCTCATTATGTGGAAGACAAAGCATAAACAATAGTATTTCCCCTTCCCATAAGTAGTTTTATTTGTGTATATGTATGCGCATAAATATAGGCTAGGATGTGTATTGCCCATTCAGTAGTATTCTTGAGAGAATTATCATTTTTAGGCCAATAAACTGGTGTCCCTAGTGGAATAACTTTTAATACGATGGGCAAAAATTTGCTTTGCTTTGAATGCAAATTAGGCTTTGACTCCAGTGCATTAGAATATAATTATGAAAACAATATTGCAGTTACAGAAGTTTTATTTGCATATTTTGGTACAGCAGATGTGGTTGTGTACCTAAAACAGCTCAAGTGGTGGGACTAAATGAACCTTGTACAATGCCTTCCAATCAACCCGGGAAATTAGTTCTCAAATGTGGTGTTGCCTTATTCCAGTATATAGCAATGTCAACTTCTAGTCAAAGTTCGTCACTGTTTCAGAAGTTTTTCAACTGGTGGGTTGTTGCATGTGCCTTGCACAGTACCTGGGCTATGTTTGAATAGTTTTGGATCAATAGGAAGACAGACTGTGTACATCACCAATCTACTCACAGGAGAAACCATTGGGAAAAGCTACTTCTGGTTCATTCTTGAAGCATTATTTTTATCTTTTAAAAAATCACAGGCTGGGCTATTTTCCGTTGACAGGGTTTGTTGATTTGTTAGCAGAGCTGGTAGGTTGGTTTGCAGACACTTTTGCCACCATACAAGGTAACATCATCAATGTGCCTCTGAAGCATTGTTGGTCTGTCCCACTTGTTATTTATGTGGCCTGGTTTGATGTGGCGGTTGGCCTCATTTCCTGTTCTGCTTCGTAGTGGTTGGTATATGGTGTCTATTTCCACATGTTTGGAGTTCAAGATTGAGTACCAGGCCTCTAGGAATTTCCGTGTGTCTTTAGTTGGCTTGTTCTAGGATGGTTACATTGTCCCAGTCAAATTGATGGCCTCCTTTGTCCGCGTGTATAGAAATGAGTGATAGTCGGTTGTGTCTCTTGGTAGCTAGTTGGTGCTCCCATACCCTGATGGCTAGTTTTCTCCTGGGCTGTCTGACGTAGTGTTTGTGACAGTCCTTACATGGGATTTTTATATATAACATTGGTCCTGTTAATTGTGGGTATGGGATTCTTTTGTTCTTGTCAGTTGTCATAGTGTAGCTGAGGGTTTGTGTGCTACCTCAATTCCTAGTAGTTGGAGTAGTCTGGTCATCTCTGACACGTTCTTGATGTATGGGAGAGTGACTAGTGTATTTGGGCATCCTGTGTCTTTCTGTTGTCCTTTGAAGTACTGACAGACTAGCCTTTTTTTGGCTAGCTGTTTTTAAAGATATGGTGGAGGTGTTCTTTGACTTTGCACAGTTCCAGGGTGCTGCAGTGTGTTATGGCTGTTTTGAACAGAGTTCTGACGCAGCTCTCTTTGAGGGCGTTGGGGTGGTTGCTGTTGTAGTTAAGAATTTGGTCTGTATATGTGGCCTTCCTGTGTAAGCTGGTCTGGAGCTCACTGTTGGCCCTTCGTTCAACCACGTTGTCTTCCTCTTCCCTGGTGAATTTTAAACCAGGTGAGGATGTTGATGAGTGGGTGGGTTTCCTCCAATCTTGTGTTTATAATGACACGTGTCATCCATGTAGCAGACCTGTATTTTTGGCTGAATAGTGGGAAGGGTTGTCCATTTTAGTCTTTGCGTTACTGCTTCAGCTATAAGTCCTGAGAATGTGAAAACTCCACACAGACAATTGCCCAAGGTGGGAATCAAACCTGGGTCCCTGGTGCTGTGAGGCAGCTGTGCTAACTACTGAGCCACCGTGCTGCCCTAAAAACTAGATTTATATTCCAGACATAATAATTGAACTTAACTTCTGGCAATCTTGACATCATAGTGGGCAATCTCTTGGTTGACAGAAATTGATTCGAGAGCCATTTCTTTCATCCCAGTAAGTTCCTTTTTCTTTTTTGAGCAGCAGATTTCATTTGCAAACAGTTACAATTGAAGAGCAAGACAGTCCATTAGCAGATAACCAAATGAGTGCATCTGTAAACTAACAGTCCTGTTCAGAGGGGCTGCAAAGTATGAGAAGTGTAAGTAATGCTAGAAATTCTTTGTTTGGGTAGCGTTGAAGTAATGTAAAGGGAACCTGCCTTCCTTACCTTTTTAGGGAGCGTTTGGCTCTGTCACACCATTTTTCTTGAGAAACGGCTGGAGATTCAGACCCTTCCACCTTTTTGCCAAGTGAGCTGGTGAGTCTCAGAACCCAAGCAGGGAGTTTGACAAATTCTCCAGATTCATAGTTATTTGGCATTGGATGGAGGAAAAAAAATGAAACCAACCCAGATCAAGACTGGATTTTTGGCTCTATCATGGCATATGAGACAGATTTTGGAGAGTGTGGTAAAGCAAAACATTTTGTCTGAGTTCTATATTTGGTGCAAGATAGCACACTTCCGATGGCACATGACACTCGAATATTTAAAGCAGTAAATATTCTAGTAGTCTAAATATTTATATGAAGCACACTATACTTGTATGTGCATTGGCTGATATATGCAAATTGTTTTCATGCAGTCCTATCACCATTGCTTTTCCCCAGTTCTTTCCTATAAGCTTCCAGAAGTGGAAGATTGCCTGTGGAGTTGCTCATGAGAAGTCTTTGTTCTAGCTACTAATTGTCCCTTTGAGGCCACAGCTAACAATAAACAAATCCAGCCAATTAAAATACTTGAGTTCAGTCAAAGAGCACTGCATATACATTTCAGACTCCTCATTCATGAAAATCTATATTTTCATATAAAAGACTTTCATGTATCTTCTAATTTGTTGTGGGATAGATGTGTGCTGGCCATGAGATTTTTCAATATACTAGATGAACTTCTCAGAAGAGGAAGAAAAACATGCGCAAACTTTTTGATCAAATTTCAAGGAATTCTATAAGGGAAGTCTTTAAAAGATGCTTCTCGTCACTGTCAGATTTCCTGTTTTGGCACTGACTCAATACTTTGTTTATCACTTTGCAAATTCTGCAATGTTCAATAAATAGCAGAAGTTGTAAAAACCTTGGCTGAAACTCTGGTTTTTACAAGTGGCTCTGTACAGAAGCTACCAATACCACTATGGATGTTTGTGCTACGTAGCACAATGTTGAATTCTATTTTCTCCAAGTTATTATACTTGTGTTCTCTACCTACGCCTCTAAGATATCAATAAATGATTGGTGATGGCAATCAATCATTTGTGCATGTAGGTGGGAGTTGAGAGTCTTGGCACCATGAGCTCAGGCCTCATCCACACCAACCTGGTTTCCAATTAAAAGGTCAATAAGCAGCAGGATATCAAGCAGCAAGTTACCACCTTGGAGGACTCTAGTCACAAGTCCTGGAAGTAAGCTCAGTCACATGGGTGATTCTTGGTCTCACAGCCGCAGTGTGGGCATTGATTGTTGCGTAAGCTTTCCTGTTGGAATTTAGAAGCACAAGTTTTCCTTGCCAGCAGGAATGCCACCAGTTCAAATAGCAGTCTGCAGAACCTACCTACATATGCACAGATAAAGTAGGAAAATAAGCAACTTCTTCATCCATGGTTGTTAAAATCCTGGATCATTCTAGGATTTCCAAAGAATCTCAAAAGGCAGTTGGAGTGGACAAAGTTGCAGGGTTAATTCCAAGAAGGAAGGAGACAAAGCAGGAAACTACAGTCCTCCGTCCTTAACCTCTGTCATAGAGAAGATGTTGGTAGTTATTATTAAAGATGTAACACTGTATTTAAGTTTCAAGGTAATCAAGCAATGTCAACATGGCTTTGTGAAAGGAAAAAACTGCATAACTCTTATAGTTCTTTCAATATATGCTGTGGATAAAGGAGAACCAGTGAACATACTGTATTTGGATTTCCAAGAGGCATTTCATAAGGTGCCACATGAAAGGTTATTGTGAAAAATTAACAGCTCATATTGGATGGTAACACAATGACATGGATGAAAGACTTGCTACTTAGTTGGAAAGTGTAGGTATATGGTAATTTTCTTGTGAAAATGTAACAAATTGTCACAATTGGTACTGGGGCCACAACTATTTGCAATTTATATAAATTTGTATGAGGAGTCAAAAGGTGGTGTTGCCAAACTTGCTAAGACACAAAAATAAGTTGTAAAGTAAGTTTGTGAAGAAGACTGAAGGAATCTTATAAAGTGATATAGATAGGTCGAATGAATCAGCAAAGCTGTAGAAAATAGTGTAGCTTGGGAATACGTGAACCTGACCATTTTGGCATGAGAATAAAAAAGCATCTTATCTAAATGAAGAATTGGAGGGATCAGGGTATCCTGGTGCAAATGTTTTGTATGCTGGTTTAGAAACTAATTAGGAAAGCTAGTAAAATGTTGTCTATTGCAAGTGAAATTGAATATAAACACACGATGATGCACTTAAACTAAAAGGCATTGGTGAGACTACATCTGGAATAGGTCTGTATCAGTTTCTTGAAAAATGTAGTTCAGAGAAGGTTTACTCATCTAAAATCTGGAAAGGGGAGGTTGGACAAGCTAGTAATATCCACCAGAGTTGAGTATGAAGTGAATTGATTGAAGCATAAAAGGTTCTGAAGTCTTGACAAGGTGGATGTGAAAAGGATAAGCTCTGTTGTGAGAATCTGGAATGAGGGATGGCTGCTTAATAAAGTATTACCCGTTGTGGAATACTACTTGAAAAGGCAGTGGAAGCAGAGTCCTTCAATGTCTTAAGGATATGTAGTTTTTTGATGAGCAAAAGGATGATAGGTTATCATGAGTAGGTAGGAATGCAGATTTTTTTTTTGGTTCACTCAAATGTGGGTATCACTGGCTGACCAGCACTTATTGACTGTCCCTGTTTGCCCTTGAAGGTGATGGTGAGCTGTATTCTTGAACCGCGGCAACCCACGTGCTAAAGGTTGACTTGCTGCTGTTAGGGTGGGAATTCAAGGATTTTGATCCAGTGATGGTGAAGGAACGTTGATTATATTTCCAAGCTGGGATGGTGAGTGGCTTGTAGGAGAATTTGCAGGTGGTGGTGTTTCCATATATCTGCCTTTGTCCTTCCAGGTGCAAGTGGTCATGGTTTTGGAAAGTGCTGTCTGAGGATCTTTGGTGAATTTCCGCAGTGCATCTTGTTAGTATCGTAGAATCCCTACAGTGTACGAATGGGCCATTCGGCCCATTTGAGTCCACACCAACCCTGTGAAGAGCATCCAACTCCCTTACGCTATCCTCGTATTTCCCATTAATAATCCACCTAGCTTGTGCATCCCTGAAAACAATGGGCAATTTAGCACAGCCAATCCACCTAACCTGCACATCTTTGGACTATGGGAGGAAACTGGAGTACCCGGAGGAAACCCACATGCAAACTGTGGAATTTTTGCATTTCACCAACAGTTGAACCTGGGTCCCTGGCTCCATGAGGCAGCAGTGCTAATACTGAGCCACTGTGCCACCTGCCTGGCAATACATGCTGCTGCTACTGAGCGTCAACGGGAGTGGATACTTGTGGATGTGGTGCCAATGAAGTGAACTGCTTTATTCTGGATGGTGTCTAGTTTCTGGAGTGTTGCTGGAGCTACACTCATCCATGCACGTGGGGAGTATTCCATCACACTCCTGACTTGTGCCTTGCAGATGGTGGACAGGCTTTAGAGAGTCAGGAGGTGAGTTACTCGCTGAAGTATTCCTAGCTTTCTGACCTGTTGTAGCTACAGTGTTTGTGGCAAGTCCGGTTGAGTTTCTGGTCAATAGTAACTCCCCTAGATGTTGATGGCGGTGGTGGGGGGGGGGGGGGGGGAAATTCAGTGACAGTAACATCATTGAATGTCAAAGGGCAGTGATTAGGTTGTCTCTTATTAGAGATGGTCATTGCCTTGCATTTGTGTGGCGTGAATGTTACAGGCCACTTGTGAGCCCAAGTCTGGATTTGTCCAGATCATGTTTTGAACATGGACTGCTTCAGTATTGAGTCACAAATAGTGCTGAACCTTGTTCAATCTTCAGTGAACATCCCCATGTCTAATCTTTATGATTGCAGGGGGAGGAGGTCATTGAAGCAGCTGATGAGGGTTGGGCCTGAGGAACTCCTGCAGAGATCTTCTGGAGATGAGGTGACTGACCTCCAACCACCAGCATCTTCCTATGCTTAGAATTTAAAATTAGAATTAGAATCCCTACAGTTGGCCCTTCGGCCCAACAAGTCCATGCCGACCTTGGAACATCCCACCCAGACCCAGACCCATCCCCCTCTAACCCACACACCCCTGAACACTATGGGCAATTTAGCATGGCCAATCCACCTAGCCTGCACATCTTTGGACTGTGGGAGGAAACCGGAGCACCTGGAGGAAACCCACGCAGACACAGGGAGAATGTGCAGACTCCACACAGACAGTCACCTGGGGCTGGAATCGAACCTGGGACCCTGGCGTTGTGAGGCTGCAGTGCTAACCACTGAGCCACCGTGCTGCCCTTTGTGCCAGCTATGGTCCAACCACAGGAGAGTTTGTCCCCTGTCAGCCATTGATTTCAGTTCCTTGATGCCACACTCAGTCAAATGCAGCCTTGAGGTGAGAATGACCGCCCTTGACATCAACTATCATCATATCAGCCATGATCTTATCGAATGATGGAGCAGGCTGAAGGGGTCATGTGCCCTAGTTTGTTCTGAATTTGCATGCCCTAATAGGGAAAGGAAGGTTGTGAGACTAAATTTTCCAGCTTAAGCATGAGTGACCGAATAGCAGCCCTCCTGTGCTTATGCTATTATATACCCAAATATTGGTGGATTTGGTGTCTCAGCTGAGTAAGCTGCTGCTGGGAGGACAGGGCTGAAATCACAAAGGTGTTCAAGTTGTAAAGCAAATTCTCTTGTATTGAACATGACCTCTTGTTTTTATCTTGCTTGTTGTGCCAACACCACTGCACTAAACTTAGTCTGTTCTATCATTGGCAAAACGCAAATAATCTTTCAATCCTGGCCACACTTCATTGTGTCATGCTATTCATGATTTAGCACCTGTGAGCTTATTCATTAATGTATATCAGTGACTGCCTCCTATGTTGAACTGACAACAGCTTCATAGGCTTTGAAAGAAGAGTGGCTGTTCAACTAAGGCTTAGGTCACCCTGTCTAGTAATGTTCCAATTTCTCTCCTCAGCCCCAGTGAAAGTAGGTGCCTGCAGGAGAGGAGGAGAAACATATGCCAGTGTATGTCACGTGTCGTCATCTTGTCTGAGTATAGAATGAAGTGCTCAATAAGCTTTTGTTAAACTTTGGATGAGTGTGGGGAAGGCTGAGGTTCAATGTGTGAATTCAACTGTAAATTCTTTTCAAGTTCAGTTTTAGAATAAAAGTCAGATTCAAACCTAGAACTGATAGCCTTTAAGTTAAAATAGATCACATGATAATGGCAATTATCTACCAAATGCCCTTTCCTCCAGAAGTGTTGATTGCTGTAGCAGGAAGTAAGGCTCAAGTGACTCAAAGCTCTACAATAAAGGAATTCTAAAACCACCATTTACAGTGTAAATAGAGAGCCAAAGAGACACATTACTGGAGAAACTCAGCAGGTCTGGCAGTATCTGTGGGGAGAAAGCTGCATTAATGTTTTCAAGTCCAGTGTCCCTCAAGATGGAAATCAATCAACAACATTCCATTCCTGTGCTACCACATGAAGACCTGATGTAACCAAACACCCCTTCAAAAAACAACTTCAAAGAAATTAACAAAACAACATCTCCTATTCATCCAATGCTATTAAAAGGTAGAGTGCAAGTAAATGAACTGTTGGACAATATCCATTCCTCTTGTGCCCCAACAGAGCTGTAACAGTACCACATGGTGACCAGTCCAGTTCTAAATCACGTGTAGATTTCCTAGATCTCAGTAGCTCCTGTATCCACCAAATGTACTTGATCGTTATCTTGACCGTTGCCTGGAAAAGGAGGCCTGTCTTCCAAGGCACCATATGAAGGCTGGTCATGGTGCTCAAGTTGGCTGTTTTCAGACTTGGGTTCACGTAGGACTCTTGGGACATAGGTCTGCAATGGTTCAAGTAGATGTCAAAGATTAGGTCATTTCATTGAAAGTAGTACAACTGGCCATTCACCCTTTTGGTATCCCGGATTGCATGTGATGGTGAGTGTCCATGAGGCTCTCTACAAACCAATTCAATTCTATCCTTGGCAGATGGCTCCAGAGGCAAAGCTCACTAACAGAAGGTACTGCACAGAAAATACTCATCAATATGACTATCCCGTTCTGTCCTCCTGGACGATCGGTGAGCTTCACTGGTACTATCCTGACTGTAGATCAGCATGTAATAGTACATGAGCCTTCTACCTTTGAGCTGACTTGCCCATTGAACAGGAGGAAAAGGGGTGAACGTTATCACTACATTTTTATTGAAAGTTTATGTATATTCATTTTATTCCTATGTTTTCACTGGACAGCTTTACAAAGCTAATTTCAACTTCTGTTTCTACAACTGTCCATTAATCACCACAACCTACAGGACTGTTTGTACTGAAGGGGCAAGAGTTACAGTTGATGCTATCCTCTTCCATATTACCTGTACTTTCTAGCAAAGGAAGCTAAGGGTTGTTAGTTACTAAGAGGGGTAATAATCTGTCTGAGCCTAACAGGTAGAGGCATGGGGAAATTTCAGGCAATTGCAGGCTAGTCTGCACATTCTAGCAAAACTGATTTTAACGAGCAAGTGTGAGACAGAACATGAAAATGCCTGAACACTTGGATGTGGAATCAGCCACGTGCTAAGTTGTCTCAGCGGTGGACTCTTCTTCAGTGCAACCAAATGGTCCGCACTGGAAAGTTGACTTCTCCCTTCTCTCCACTTAATTTGGACTTCTAGCAACTGCAGTTTTTTTGTTTTCCAAACATGCCTGTGCTGGGTTTCTGAAGGAGCAATTTACTCAGAGTCACACCCCTGCCTCCTCTCCACATCTCTGCACATTCTTACTTTTTTGGGAAGTAAGCCAAGTCTTCTTTAAATGTCTGAACTGAACCCGCTTCCATCACAGTCTCAGCTAACCCTATCACAGTCTACATCCTAACCATGCATCATGTGGAAAAATTTATCCTCATGTCACCAGTGCTGCTTTTCCTAATGACCTTTAAATCTGTGCCCCCTCGTTCTCAATCCTTCCACCAATATGGTTGGTGGGGGGAGGAAACGTTAGGAGAAACCTATAGTATAAACTCATGATTTCGAACCCCTCTATCAAATTGCCTCTTCACTTCCATCAAGAACAGTCCCAACGTATCGTGAGTGTGAGAGAGGGCTTTTATAGAAACATGACTGACAGCTTAATGTTTCAGGCTTTAGATACTGTAGGAAGGATAAGGGGGGGTGGTGATTTTGATAAGGGAAAACCTTCTGTACTTAGGATATTCCTGCAGCTTGTCCAGTGAAGCTATATGGGTAAAACTCAGAAATAAAGTGATGATCATGTTGATGGGATTGTACTATAGGCCCCTCAATTAGCAGGAAACTGAGGAGCACGTTTGTAGGGAGATTTCAGATATGTGTAAGAGTAATAGGGGATTTTAACTTTCCAAACACAGACTGGGACAGTCGTACTGTTGAGGGCTTAGATGGGGAGAGAATTTGTGAAATATATTCAAGAAATTTTTCTTCATCAATTTGTAGATGTACCCACTAGAAAAGGAACAAAACTCTATCTTCTCTTGGGAAATAAGGCAGGGCAAGTTACTGAAGTGTTAGTGGAGGAGCAGTTTGGGACCAGTGACCATAATCGTCATAACATGGACGTTGGTGAGGCCTGTTTTGGAGTACGATGCAGGTCTGGTCACCCTGCTATGGGAAGGATGTTATTAAATTGGAGAGGGTTCAGAAAAGATTTACCAGGATGTTGCTAGGAATGAACAATTTGAGTTATAAAAATATGCTGGAACTTTTTTCCTGTAGTGCAGGAGCTTGAGGGGTGATCTCATAAGAGGTTTATAAAATCATGAGGAGTGTAGGCAAGCTTAATAGCAATGGGTCTTTGCTCACCTTAAAGATAAGCCCTCTCATTCTGAACTCCCCTACCCTGGGCAAAGAAAGATTTAACAGGGACGTGGGCAACTTTTATCAGATGCAGGGCAGTTTGTATGCACTGCTAGAGGAAATGATAGAGACAGGTACAGTTACAACTTTAAAAGACATTTGGACAGGTACATGAATAGGAAAGATTGAGGGATAGGGGCTAAACGCAGGTCCCTGGGACTAATTTAGTTTGGGAAACCTGGTTGACATGGATGAGCTCGGCCGAAGCGTCTGTTCCTGTGCTGTGCGCCTCTATAACTGAAGGTCCTTATCATTGGTACCGCTGATTAAACTTCCCTGCATTTTCTTGAACACCTTCATATCCTTCCTGAAGTGTGACACCCAGAAGTGGACATAATACTCCAGTTGAAGTTGATCCAGTGTTTCTTACAGGTACTCTATGCCCCTAAGCGATAAAACAAAAGGCATCCAAGGCTCTAACAGCTCTTTCAATCTGTCCTGCCACCTTCAGTGATTCGTTCATATAGATCTAGTTCCTAGGACTCCTGCATCACATTTACGCTTGTACTCTTGATCTTGTCCCTGCATATTCCTTCAAAATGAATAATTTCATTCTCCACATTAAATATTGTCTGAGACTTGTCTATACATTCCACTAACCTACATCCTTGGGAAGTTCTATAATATCCTCCTCACAGTTCACATCATTAAAATATATAACACACATTTTGAAAGAGCAAGAACCCTAACTCCAACCAGTGCGAAAACCAGTGAGGGCTCGATGAGCCGAATGACCTAGATTCACACTGTACACATTCTATGAATTGCCAGCATTTGGCACATATCCTTCTAAACCTTTCCTATCCATGGATGTCATTTGTGGATAATGCCGGTTTCATGATCGACACAAATAGACCTTTTGACTGTTGGAAGATGTTGCTGTTGCTCCCCATTTCTCAATGTTAAAATCCACTCTTTTGTGTTACTTACTTCTGATTGCCAGGCAGGGGCTGCAGCTTCTGTTTTCTCAGTCGGCAATTTCTTACCCTGGGGGAGCAAAACATGGATATTCCAATCAGTCATATGTCACCAGGAACAAGTCTCAAATCAATGCCATATTCTACTTGCAGCTATGGTCTTGATAAAGAAATATGGCTGCTCGCTGCCGGAGGTATGCAAACAGCACAAGGAACCTGGACCACTACTGTTAAGAAGGCAGCAAGTCATTACTCTGCCATCTTCCCAGCCTAAAATACACCAAGTCTGCCTCTTATGGCTGTTAGGAATCCTGCAGACAGGACGGATAGGAGCCATTATGCTGTCTCCATTCCTGGTATCCTATTCATGGCCTATGGGCATTTACTGCCCATCTCTAATGGCCCTTGAATTGAGTGACCATTTCAGAGGGCAGTTGGAAGTCAACCTCATTGATATAGTTGAGTCATGTGTAGGCCAGCTCAGGTAAGGATGGCAGATTTCTTTCCCGAACCGGCATTAGTGAACTAGAGGGTTTTTTTAACAGCAATTGACAGTGGTTAAGTAGTCACTGTTTACTTTAAGATTATTTTCGTCATCAAATTCAAATATCTCAATCTGTGGTGGGATTCAAACCCATGTCCCCACAACATTGGTCTAATAATGCAAAACCCTAGTGAATGATCGCTATGTTGTTGCCTCCCTATGAACACTGAGGCATGCTGTAAATCTCTCTCCACTCCACTAAACTCAGTGTTAGAGAATTGTTACAGGATGCACTTTGCAGTCCACATTCTAGTAATCACCCTCTGCTTTCTGTTCATTTCTGCAAGGATGATTGCACATAGTGGAGATGCAATTTTACCAGTGCTTGTGATCCTGACCACCAGACGGAGAATTCCAGTAAATGAAGCCACCTCATGACCCACCCTGAGTCACTGACTGGAACCGCTTTCACTACAGTCCAGTCTGGCCATAGCCAGAAGCCGATAACACAATCCAGCACCATGGGAATATTGCAACAGCCCCTCAAACCTCTCCCTCTCCCCCCTCCTCCCCTGCCCTAACAATATATTGGTAATTGTAGTGTAGAGTGCAAACTCACCATCATGTTGACGGTGAAGTACTTGAAGTAACCAAAGCAACTGGAAATAATGCAGACAGCAATGGTAGTCAGCACCACAGTCAAGGTGAAGATTGATGTTGCTGCAGACAGTCCTACATGACAGGGAGAGAGGAGATGCACTAAAACTAGGAAGGATCATAACTAATGAGAAAGTAGAGTGACGAGTTCTATTTATGTTCAACTAACCATCTTCAGCTGCTTCATCAACGTGAGGCCAGAAGTGGGATGTTCACTGATGATAGAACAATGTTCATCATTCACAACTCCTCAGATACTGGAGCAGTGCACTTCCAAATGCAACAAGACCTGGACAATTTTCAGGCTTGGGAGGAAATGCCAAGTAACATTCACACCACACAAGACCATTTCCAATAAGAGAAAAGCTAACGCTCACCCTTTGATGTTCAATGGTGTTACCATCACTGAATCTCCCATTTATCAACATCTGAGGGTTACCATTGATGAGAAACGGAACTGGACTAGCCACGTAAATACAGTGACAACAAAAGCAAGTCAGAGAGTAGGAATACTGCAGTAAGTAACTCACTTCCCGACTCCCTAAATCCTTTCCACCATCATCGGGGAGTGGGTTGAGATTACCAGATGAGAGGTTAATGTAAGGAAATGGACTTACCTCCTCTGAGCACAGAGAAGAAGAGCAGCCAGACCAGACAGATGATGGGGGCTGCCAGAGTTTGGTTCACAGCAGCAGCGTGGATCCTCCGGTTAAGTTTGGCAGGCAGGTAGGCATAGTATAAGTTGTACCTATCCACTAGGTGCTTCAGTAGGATGTAGATCAAGCCTGTGGTTCAAAGGGAAAAACATGAAAGACACCGAGTGGGGCAAACTTCAGGTACTGCCTCCCATGCAGTGGAACTCGCTCAGGAACATAATGGCTTCCTCTGGCTCCTTCCAGCTTGGACTGTGAACATCAGGAATCCAGCTCTCCACCTATTCAACAGGCTATTTAACCATCTGCACTTGTCTGATGTATTGTAGGCATCACTGCTCCAAGTCAGTGAGGGTAAACTACAGCCCCCCAACAGTTGTCCAGCTGAAAACTGTTTGTACAGGTGAGTACCTCATTGAGCAAGGAGTTTTCTGCACATTTAGCATTAGTGTGCGTTTTTTTTTTAAGCAGAAGCCAGACCTCCACAAGTCTGGTGCTGAGTTTTCATCAGAAGTATTCCAAGCGAGTGACTGAATGGGAAACCTGGCAGTTTCTTCTGTTTTCTCCTCACGCCCAACACAGGGAACTCTCTAAATAAAAACCAAAAGAACTGCAGATGCTCTTAACCAGAAACAAAAAAAACCCAGAAATTGCTGGAAAAGCTCAGTGGTTCTGGCAGCATCTGTGGAGAGAAATCAATTAACATTTCAGCGATGGTGGCTCTTCCTCCAGTGCAGTAGCAAGGGACTGCTGTACTGTCAGTGTTACGCAGAGTCCTTCCCTGTCTACAGGTGCACATAAAAGGTCTTGTGGCACTATTTGAAAGGGGAACAGGAGAGTTTTGTCCATGATCCTGAAAAGCATTTATCTCACCCCCAACTTCACTAGAATAGAAATACCTGGTCATTTTATCCCTGAATTACAACGGGGACTGTACTTCAAAAATTACTGCATTGGCTGTGACAGGCTTTCGGACTGCCCGAGATTTAAAAGACATCAGTGTCATGCAAGTTTCCTTGTTGCTTTCTTTCAGTTGGAAGCCAAGTGCGATAACTGAATAATCTATGCAGCAGATTCACTGAGATAAGAAATCCTTACCAAAGGGAACAATGGTCGGACAGGTGATGCTGTAAGCTACCACCACCGTGAAGACACAGAGCATCCATGCATAATTCACTCCAAACTCAAACTCGTAAGCTTGATGCTGTAAGGCAATGAGATGTACATCAATAATGTTTGTAAAGAACTACTGGGTAAAGCAGTGGGTTAGATTGAAGGTAATAGCAGAGCAACAGGCTATTTAGCCTGACTGGTCCACACCATCATTTCCTCTTCCTTTGCCGTGCCATTTCATGTACTTCCTCTTGAATTAGAGCCCAGCACAGATGCAGCAAGTAAAAGCTTCTTTGGAAATTTCAGGGCGGGGGAGGTGGGGGGTGCACCGTGACATGGATTTCAACATAACCCAACTCTAACAGCTCAAAATAGTTCAGCATATGTTAGCAACTTCACTCAAGAAGGTACTGGGTGACTGGCAAAGAATGGGGCTCAGGGAAGGAGGTATATAAAGGAATAAACAAAAGTGGTCCACCTTCACTCCCATCTATTTGAGTGAAGGCTTGGTTTTGTTGGCAGGAGGCACACTTGGCAAGATTTGAGTGTGTAATATAGGTGGTGCTGCAGGAACTCAGCATCTTATGAATAAGACTCAACACAGGGTGCATGGCAATAGTGGGGGAAAAGAGCAAGGAGATATCCTGTTCAATATTGAGTTCTTCCACCTAGGTAACCAAAACTAGATTAAATCATTTATCTCATTGCTGTTTTTTTCTAGGAGCTTGCTCTGCAGTTACTGGATATTGCACACACCTGCAGAAATCAACACGGATCAAAGTAATTTATTATAGAAAAGGATATATTGTCAGGGACCGGAAATACAATTTTTTTTTTAAAAGGAAGAACTTGTCCACAAATGCTGAATGACAAAGTCAAACTTTGATCTTGGCAACGATAACACAGGCATAGCAACTTCTGTTTTTCACAGTCAGTTTGCACTGTGTCTCTGTGGGTTTAGCTATAGTTTGAACAGGTAAGTCAGTGCTGGAACAGAACATGTCTAAGGGAAATGACATTTTGAGGGGAATGAAATTGAATGAAAGGGAATGCCAGAGAAAGCTGATGACAAATTCTGAAAGCTTTGACAACATCAGAAGTCATCTCAAGTCAGGTACGAAGGCTGAAGAACGTTGAAAGAACTGGGCACGCAAGAAGCCCTAGGATTCACCCTGTTTGGTGGCTGTGGAATTAGAAGTGGTGTGGGGTTCAAGGCTCAGGGAGAGGAGGCCTAGTGCTTTTCTTTTGTGTCACATAAAACCTTCTGAAGTGAAGCTAGGTCCCTGGCAGATCCACAGAAGACCAGGACCCACCTGCTTGACGACTTTCCTTTCTGCTGCAGATTTGGCCATCAGCATCCGCAAGGAGTAGAGCAGCAGGCTGGGGAGGCGTAACAGAGCCATGGAGTTCCCCACAAAGGCTGACGCAATGACATAGTTCACAAAGAAGGCACCCTGGTCAGGAAGAAACACACACCTGCAAATAAAACAAAATGACAGCATCTAGCAGGGAGCTGCATTCAAACAGTCAATGGGACAGACTTTAGTCAGCTCCAAGATTGGGCATCCATGAGGCACTCTGGGCCATCAACAGCAGCAGAATTGTATTCCTGCACAATCTGCAACCTCATGGCCTGGCATATGTCCCATTCAACCTTTACCATCAAGCCAGGGGATCAACGCTGGTTCATTGGAGAGTACAGGAGGGCATGTCAGGAGCAGCACCAGGCATACCTGAAGATGAGGTGTCAACGTGATGAAGCTACTACATGGGACTACTTGCACGCCAAACAGCTTAAGCAGTGAGTGATAGACAGAGCTAAGAGATCCCACAACTAATGGGTCAGATTTAAGCTCTGCAGTGCTGCCACATCCAGTTGTGAATAGTAGTGGACAATTAAACAACTTACTGGAGGAGGAGGCTCCACAAATATCCCTATCTTCAACGATGGGAGAGACCAACACATCAGTGCCAAAGATGAGGCTGAAGCATTTGCAGTAATATTCAGCCAGAAGTGCCACATGGATGATCTGTCTCAGCCTCCTCCAGTGGTCCCCAGCATCTCATATACCAGACTTCAGCCAATTTGATTCATTCCCATGTTGATATCAAGAAATGGTTGGAAGCACTGGATACTGCAAAGGCAATGGGGCCTGACAACATTCCAGCAATAGTGCTGAGGACTTGTGCTCCAGAACTTGCAGCTCCCCTGGTCAAGCTATTCCAGTGCAGTTACAACACTGGCATCTACCCAGCAATGTGGAAAATCGCCCAAGTATGTGCTGCATATAAAAAGCAGGACAAATCCAACCCAGCCAATTACTGCCCCCTGAGTCTACTCTCAATCATCAGTAAAGTGATGGAAGGTACCAGAAACAGTGCTATCAAGCAGCACCTGCTCAGCAATAATAGTGAACAATAATCCCCAACACCAGTGTTCCCCTAAGGGCTGGACCTCTGGAATTCAACTCTTTTGTTCCTGTTTGAACCAAGGCTGTAATGAGGTCCAAATCTGCGTGGTCCTGGCGGAGCCCAAACTGGGTGTCACTGAGCAGTGATATCTACTGCCGATCTCCTGCCTTTTTCCCCATGTCCCTGCACACTATGACTATCCATAAACAACCATCTAATGACCTTGAATACCCCAGTTGAACTTGCCTCCACCACATTTTCAGGCTGTGTATTCCATACCCTGACTACCCAACTGTACTGGGCATTGTCAGGACTTTCCTGAGATTGAAGACCCCCAGAGGCAGGAATTCCGTGGTATAGCCAGCTGGCTGGCAGCTCTCCCTTGGTTGTCAGTGTTACCTGGAGACTCTACAGTCGGCTAGTGACTGACGCCACAGGTCAGTGAGAGCAGGATGCAGATCGTGGGCAGTTTGCTGTGAACTTTAAAGGTCAAGTAATGAGTGAAGGGAATACTGTGTGTGAGCCACCCTGAGCTGGATTTTATTGGAGCAAAGGGCTTGAGCGAGAATGGGGTAGTGGTGGTAGTGGTATTTAATTCCACTACATAAACTGACAATGATTTATCCAGCCTCTTCGTTTACTGACAATGTATCAAAGAGATCCTATTATACATCCATCCCTATCTGAGAGTACACTTACCCTCTGTTCACCCATCCTTCAAACTCGCAACCTATAAACCCACCTAAACCTTCATATATCTATCTTCCATCCATCCTATGTACAGAGTGCCCACATACAGACATACATCAGCCTGTGTGTCACATATCCCATGTATTTACAACATATTAACTCAGTCCCATATAAATTTATACCCATAAACCTTTTTCTTAAGCATACAATACACAAATATCCATCACCAACGTACGCCAATCCTTCATACACTGATACATCTTCACCATAAATTCATCCCTTACAGAGTGATCACAAATTCTTAGACATTGAAGACAGGATACTCACTCAAATCTAATCCTGGCTCGTTCAAGGAAACTCTTATCGAACAGCCATCGGAAGAAGACATCGAGACTGTAACACAGATAGGGTACAGGGAGTGACTCGATTAAGACACCATTTGACGAGCAATGGTACAGAGGTACTAAAGGCTTCAGAGGATCAATACAAGAGGACTTCAATTTGTAACAGACCATGAACATGAGATTAATTAAAGCCCACCCTGGAAGTTTAACAAATATCATTGCCGATCTCATCTCAGCCTCAACTCCACATTCCTACTCGGTTTCCCTAATCCTTCAACCCATTGCTAATTAAAAACTGTCCATCTCTTCCTGAGATTTACTCCATGTCCCAGCATCCACTGGGGGAGTGAATTCCACAGATTCATCAATCTTTGAGAGAAGTTATTCCTTCTCATCTCTGCTTAAAATCTGCTACCCCTTATCTGAAAACTATAACCTCTCATTCTAGATTGTCCCACATGAGAGAACATCCTCTCCATGTCCACTTTGTCAATCCCATTTAGCATCTCAATTAGATCTCCTCTCATTCTTCTAAACTCTACAGAGTATAGGCCCAAACTGCTCAATCTCTCCTCATAAAATAATCCCTTCACTTCTGGAATCAAATTTCATGAACCTGCTCTGAACTACTTCCAAGGTAACTACATCTGTCCTCAAGTAAGGACACCAAAAGCTGTATGCAGCACCCCAGCTGCGGTCTCACTAATGCCTTATACAGTTGTATAGTTCCCTCCTTTTATGCTCTGACATTTATTGATAAAGGAATAAAGTTCCACTTGTCTACTTCTATTTCACAATCTTCAAAAACCCAACGTGCTTCATAAAATAAACTATTACTTAGTAGACAGACTTGGGACACAGGATTTGAATGTGAACTTGGTTTTCTTTGAAAAGGTGGCAGTAAAAATGAGCATAAATATGTCAAATCTGTGGTAAAATCATAACTGGTTGCGTATGTCCTTTGAGAATGAAAACACTCCCTCCTTTACCAGTATCCTCTCTAAACTATGAGCTTCTGTGGTTAAACAGCAACCCAGAACAGACCTGTGCATGCTCGACATTGACGAAAAGGTCTGTGTATAAAAACTGAGAAGTCAGATGGGATGCTTGTCCTTACCTGGTCACTTTCTACCTACAACTATAGTCCCACGACTACTCCTTATTGCCCTCTGGAGGCCATTGAGCTGTATCAATTCACGCAGGAAAGATAGTGAACACCAGACTTTCAGCACTGCACATATCCCAAAAAATAATGTTTTAACAATGAGTTGCCTTAGGTTCAGAGTTAATAAAGTTCTTACCTAGTGAGGCCCAGGGATGGCAGTATCAGCACCATAATAATGAGGAAGCTGTAGAGTTTGTGCATTGTGACACGGTTTTCTGAAGACCTGAATTTCGAAAAAAAAGATGGGTGGATAACTTCAGCAACTGAAAAGCTGCCTATTCCTTGGCCAGGCCCACAGTCTTACTAGGGAGCGGTGAACATTCACAGCTTCGGGAAGCAAACTTGATCATGTTTGTTTTCCCAAAGGATTAACATCGGCGGTTTAGGGAGCTCCAAATGTTCTTGTTGTGCTAAAATGAGGTCCCATGGTGTCATGTGAACATAGACATCAGGGGCGGGAGTAGGCCATTCAGCCTCTTGAACCTGCTCCACCATCCCGTGAGATCGTGGCTGATCTTATTGTAACCTTAAATCTGCATTCCTGCCTGCCCTCAATAACCTTTCAACTGATCGCTTAGCAAGAATCGACCTCAGGCTTAGAAGTCCTTTGCTTTCACCACCTTTTCAGGAAGAGAGCGCCACAGACCCTCAACCCCTCAGGGAAAAGAAATTCACCTCATCTCCATCCGAAATGGGGGACCCCAGATTTTTAAACAGTAGCCATTAGTTCTAAATGATAAGAGGAAACATTTTCTCCACATCAACACTGCCACGACCCCTCAGGACTTTTGTATTTCAATTAAGTTCCCTCTTCCCTTTCTAAACTCCAGCAGAAGCAAGCTAAGCCTGTCCAACCTTTCTTCATGACACAACCTGCCCCTCTCCTAGCCCCTTTTCCAGGCATTTGTCTGGTATACCTTCTCTGAACTGCATCCAATGTATACACATGCTTCAGTAAATGAGGAGGACCAATACTGCGCACAGTACTCCAGATGTGGTCTTATCAATGCCTTATAAAACTGTAGCATAACCTCCCTACTTTTGTATCTAATTCCACTGACAATAAATGTGAATCCTTTTATTGCTATTAGCTTTCCTAATTACTTAATTAAAGATGCTAACCTCTGATTTCATGTATTCAGTCACCAATAGAACCACAGAATTCCTACAGTGTGGAAGCAAGCCATTCTGCCCATCAAGCCCACACAGCCCCTCTGAAGATTTTCCCCACACAGACCCATCCCCATTCCATCCCTGTAACCCTGCACGTCCCACGGCTAATCCACCCAACCTGCACATCCCTAGACACTATGGGCAATTTAGCAGGGGCTGGCCTGACCTGCACATCTTTGGACTGTGGGAGGAAACAGGAGCAGACACAAGGAGTGCAAACCCCACACAGACAATCACCCAAGACTTTATAAATCTGTGCAAAAAAAAACTTGATCTTCTTACATTTTTTAAAACTCTTTCAGGGGATGTGGGTACGGCTGGCTGGGTCAGCATTTATTGTCTGTTCGGGAAGTCAGAGGCCTGCAAGCCCCGTCAGAGCGCATACGAAAGCCCCCTGCGCTGACCCACTACAGGGCCTTTATAGAAAGACTGTAATGTTTACCTTTTTAACCTGATTTTTTTTAACCTTTTATGGTGTTTAACTGTAAGGTAATACACCTTTTTTTTATTTCTCCATTTTGGATCTAAGATTTGTATCTAGGTATTTTGTACCAAAGATGGTGCCATGTGGGGCGACATTGTAAACTTTTCACTGTACTCCTGAAGTTGAGTACACGTGGCAATCAGCCTAATTCTAATTCGAATTGCAGTGGAGAAGGTGGTGGTTTTCAGCACCCACACAGCACTGCAAGGAAAAGTGACTTTGAACTAATCTCATGTTATCTAGTTACAGTGATCAACGTCAAGTCAGCTTTGATTGAAGTTCCAAGCTGCAGGTGGTCTGTTTAAGCGAGAGGTTCTGCAGACACCTGGGGTCTTTGCAAGGGTTCTACAAGAGCAGTGCCAGCCTTACAGGTGGGTAGCTGCAAAAAGTGAGGAAGTGGTTACCGAGTGCAGCCATCACATCTGCCCATCCCACTGCCAGCCTCACCCAGGAGGGAAGTGGCTGCTAAGGTGTGGCACAAAGACCACCAGTTCTGTAAAACAAAAACTTGTATTCCCAAACATTGTTAAAACACTCATTATGGGCAGCACGTCTATAGTATATAACGTTACTGTGTCATTAATCAATTTGGGATTGGTTCTTCGGCCAAACAGGTCAGAAATTGCAAGGGCTGCCTTTCTCATAGAATCCCTAGAGGCTACTCGGCCCAACAAGTCCACACCAATCCTCCAAAGAGCATTCCACCCAGACCCATCCCCTTTCTCTGTAACCCTGCATTTCCCATGACTAACACACCTAACCTACACATCCCTGAACACTATGGGGAATTTAGCCTGGCCAATCTACCTAGCCTGCACATCTTTGGACTATGGGAGGAAACTGGAGCAGCCGGAGGAAACCCACACAGACACAGGGCAAACGTGCAAACTCCAAACAGACAGTCGCCCAAGGGTGGAATCAAACCCAGGTCCCTGGCGCTATGAGGCAGCAGTGCTAACCACTGAGCCACCACGCGACCCTTCTCAGCTGAAAGACTGAGGTCAATTGTGGGAAACACTCAGTGCAGTGAGAATCAATTCCTTTCCATGCCTCACTGATTTTCTGAATGAAAACTGCAAGGGCACGGCACAAGGTGGATGATATTGTGGATAGTAACCGATTCATCTTTAGAGCATTCAGGTGGAATTTTGGAGGAATGTTTTGAATCAGGTCAGTTTCACATCTCTGTCTGGAATGAGTGGGCAGGTCATCCGGAGTCACAGGGACCCCATAAATGAGGAGTACATCTATAGCTGATTGTGTGCAGACTACACAGTGGACTTACGAGATGACAAGAAGAGTAGACAGGCATGATGAGTTAACAATTTTTTCCGGTTAGAAAGGATCAGTGGTTATAGGAGGCTGGGTCAAAGTTAGACCTCAGAAGGTGGTTCTTTTCTTGGATGAAAAGTCAAACTTTCAAAGCAGCAATTCACCAAATTTCCTTCGAATCACGGCTGGAACTGTTTCTGGCTGGGACAGACAGGTAATCACAAGCAAAAGCTAGGCACCAGTCTGCTGGGACAGCTCCCATTGCCTCAGTGAGCTCGACAGAGCCTCCTCAGACACCCAAAGTTCATTAAACAAGGAATCGATCAGCTTCAAAACAGAAGCCAAAGTTTGAGAGCCAAAGTGTACCGTTTTTTCCCTGTCTTTCCAAGACCACTTGTACTGTGGTCAACCTACGCACAGCAAGGAGCGTTACAATATTCTTACAAATATTCATGTATGAGTACATCTTTCCTACCTTGTCCAGTGGCCTTCAAAAATGGCTGAGTAGTAGACAATGGTTGGGAGCAGAGCACTGAAGGCCCACAGCAGGAGGGTGGGAAAGAACTGGCTGATGACAGGGTCCTGTATCAAAGGCAATGAGAAGGTAACTGTTGTTTGACATGATATAACAGGAAATCCTGTAGGCTGTGCCTCAGAGCCAGAAACTCTGGGTTCCAATCCCACTCCAGAATGCCACGTCTACAGAAAGTGTGGCCATTGCCAGGCAACCTGGAAATCTTTCCAGAACACTGACAAAAGGCAAGAGCCAGAGAGTCTGGGTGCGCCACGCTTCACAGAGAGCTGCTCCTCGGGTTACAGTCTACATTGACATTCCACCAATCTGCGCCAGGAACAGCCTGCCACCCGACATGGCCACGTGCTCTATCTGTCTCCTGTCTCACTACACACAGCAAGCTTTGAAGTTCTGAGTCAGGAGTCCCTTTATTCATTCATGGGATGAGGGTGTCGCTGGCTAGGCAGCATTTATTGCCCATCCCTAATTGCCCAGAGAGCAGTTGAGAGTCAACCACATTGCTGTGAGTCTGGAGTCACATGTAGGACAGACCCAGTAAAGATGTTTCTTTCCCTAAAGGGGAAATTAATGAACCAGATGGGTTTTTCCCGACAATCAGCAATGGATTCATGGTCATCGTTAGATTCTTAATTCCAGATATTTTATTGAACTCAAATTCCACCATTTGCCACGGCAGGATTCGAACGCACGTCCCCAGAATGTTATCTGGGTCTCTGGATTAATAGTGTATCGATAATACCACTAGGCCATTGCCTCCCCTGACAGTGGACGGGGAAGTGAAGTGGACACCGCATTCAGATCAGCCATGATGGTATTCAATGGCAGGGCACACACAAGGGGCTGAATGGTCTCCTCCTGCTCCGAATGCTTGGCCCTTCTTGTGAATTCAAAAAGATTAGACACAGCCCGGTTGAAAGAACTCTACAGAGGCTAATATAACGTCACCAAGTCACTCTTTATTTACATGTTGAAAGTCCTTGACACTGATCCAGCTTTCTCAGAGCCAGCTTCACAGAGTGAACCGAACTCATAACACTCCTGTTTATATCTGTCAGTCAGGGTTTCTTGGATCAGATTAACAGCCCCATCCAGGGAACTCATATTCTATGAGATCCCACTGGCTGACCTCATTACAATCACACATGGTGTCACAAGTTGGTGAGCACTTATCCCATTGCCAAAAAGTGGGCTGTCAAATTACAAACTCATTTGGTTTGGTTTGGGTGGTTGTTTTTATTCTTTCATGGGACGTGGGTGTTTCTGGCTGGGCCATCATTTCTTGCTCATCCCAAATTGCCCTTGGGAAGGTGGTGGTGAGCTGCCACTTTGAGCCACAGGCCATGTGCTGTAGGGTAGACCCACAATGCCCTTGGAGAGGGAATTCCAGGATTGTTACCCAGCGACAGTGAGAGAACAGTGATATATTTCCAAGTGAGGATGGTGAGCGGCTTGGAGAGGAACTTGCAGGGGGTGATGTTCCCATGTAGCTGCTGCCCTTGTTCTTCTAGATGGAAGTGGTCGTGGGTTTGGAAGGTGCTGCCTGAGAATCTGTGGTGAATTTCTGCAGCGCATCCTGTAGATAGTACACACTGCTGCTACTGAGCGTTGGTGGTGGAGGGAGTGGATGTTTGAGGATGTGGTGCCAGTCAAGCGGCCTGCTTTGTCCTGGATGGTGTCAAACTTCTTGACTGTTGTTGGGGCTGCACTCATCCAGGCAAGTGGGGAGTATTCCATCACACTCCTGACTTGTGCCTTGTAGATGGCGGACAGGCTTTGGAGAGTCAGGAGGTGAGTTACTCCCCGCAGTATTCCTAGCTTCTGATCTGCTGTTATAGCCACTGTGTTTATGTGGTGAGATCAGCTGCGTTTCTGGTCAATGGTAACCCCCAGGATGTTGTTTGTAGGGGATTCAATTATGGATTTGTCAAGGAGTGTTGTTAAACTCTGTCTTATTAGAGATGGTCATAGCCTGGCATTGGTGTGATATGAATGTTACTTGCCACTTGTCAGCCCCAAGCCTGCATACTGTCAGATCTTGTTGCATTTGAACATGGACTGCTTCAGTATCTGAGGAGTTGCCAATGGTACTGAACATTGTGCAATCATCAAGCGAATCTCCCCAATTCTGACCTTATGATGAAAGGAAGGTCATGGATGAAGCAACTGAAGATGGCTGGGCCTAGGACACTACCCTGAGGAGCTCCTGCAGAGATGTCCTGGAGCTGAGATGATTGACCTCCAACAACTACAACATATTCCTATGTGTCAGGTATGACTCCAACCACCAGAGAGTTTTCCCCCTGATACCCATTGATTCCAGTTTTGTTAGGGCTGCTTGATGCCTCACTCAGTTGAATGCAGCCTTGATGCCAAGAGCTGTCACTCTCACCTCACCTCTGGAGTTTCATAACAACAAAGGATTGAGTGGGTGGTTAAAGGAGGCTATGTGTTCATGCACTTTAGTAAAGCCTTTGACAGGGTTCCACATGGTAGACTGTTTAATAAAGTTAGATCACATGAGGTTCAGGAAGAGTTTGGCAGTTGGATACAAAATTGGTAAGACGATAGGAAACAGAGACTGGTGGTGAAGGGTCGTTTTTTGTACTGGAGCAGTGTTCCACAGGGATCATTGCTGGGTCCACTTTTGTTTGTCATTTATATCAATGATTTGGATGAGGATTTAGGAGGAATTGTTAGTAAGTTTGCAGATGACACCAAAATTGGTGGTATGGTAGGCAGTGAAGAATGTTATCTAAGATTACAAAAGGATCTTGATCAATTGGGTAAACGGGCTGAGGAGTGGCAGATGGAGTTTAATTTGGATAAACGTGAGGATGGTTGGTTGCGTTTTGGTAAAACAAGCAAGGGCAGGACTTATACAGTTAATAGGTGGTGTTGTCGAACAGAGAGACCTAGGGGTTCAGGTACATAATTCGTTGAAGTTTGTGTCACGACTAGATCAGATGGTTAGGGAGGCATTTAGCACGCTCGCCTTCATTGCTCAGACATTTGAGTATAGGAGCTGGGACATCAGGTCGAGGTTGTACAGGACATCGGTGAGGCCAATAGTATAACTAGAATACTGTGTCCAGTTCTGGTCACCCTGCTATAGGAAGGATATTATGAAATTGGACAAGGTTCAGAAAAGATTTACCAGGGTGGTGCCTGATCTGGAGGGTTTGAGTTATAAGGATAGGCTGGGACTTCTTCATCCGGAGCATAGGAGCTGGAGGAATAACCTTATAGAAGTTTATAAAATCATGAGCAGCAGATAAGGTGAATCACCAAGGTCTTTTCCCCAGGGAAGGGGAGTTAAAAACTAAGGGGCATATTTTTAAGGTGAGAGGAGGAAAATTTAAAAGGCACCTAAGGGGGCAACTTTTTCCATACAGAGGGTACGCTAATGTAGATCAGCTGCCAGAGTTCGATGCAGAGACAGTTACAACATTTAAAAGACTTTTGAACAGGTACATGAACAGGAAGGGATATAGGCCAAATGCAGGAAAGTGGGACTAGTTTCGTTTGGGTAACCTGGTCAGCATGGACACGTTGGGCTGAAGGGTCTGTCTCCGTGCCATAGGACTCTATGAGTCGAAGATAAAGGAGTGGGATTCTGGTGTTCACAGCTTCAGGCTGGTTGGTACAAAGGGAAGCTGTTAGCTCCTGCAGATGGCTCATTGTGGCACTGCCTCCTACAGTGTAGGTGGAACTCGGGTTCAATCCTCAGCCCGAGAAGGAATATCTGACCTTTAACAATGAAACAGCTGGAAAGGCCAGGACGGGGAATAGTCGGCGGGATTTCCACTTTCTGCAGAATCCCAGTTCAAAAGCAATCATAAGGCAGACCGCACGGGACTCAGTCCTGACACCCTCATCAGCAGCCAGTAGCTGCTCTTATATGCCCATAGAATGCAGCGCCTCCTGCAGGAGGAAGGGCCAAACTAGATGAGGAAGAAACGAGAGAGAGAACAGACTTACGTTGAGGTAATAGATGGGTTGGGTGACGTTGAACTTGTCCATGGTAGACAGTATGATGGATGGAGTGGTAAGGAAGAACAGCAAAATAAACAGGAGGAAGTTCACAATGATGCAACGGCCCCACCAATGAATTCCCTGGATGGAGATGTTCTCCCTATCAGAGGACAAGAGAAAGGGCAATATCAAAAGCTAGCAATTACCAGCCAATATCCCTACCCCTCCAAAATCTACACTGCCTCCCGTTTCCCCTCCATCCATCTCACCAATGGCTCCCTCCAAATCAACACAACACGCTTCTCCTTGTTGAGCTCCACCTATAATTGCCTGGCAACACTTCAAGCTCACAATCCCACAATTGAATGATAGACGCCTCATTAACAGGGCAGGATTTAAACTCTGGATCATTCATCCACTGACATAATCTATTACCTAAGCCACCACTTCCAATGACTTTTGGATAAACAGAACTTTTCTGATGCTCAGGGGTAACAGCCGTATGTTAAAGGAACTGGAGAGGAAGCATAAGCGACAAGAGGAACTGATTTTGTTTTTCAGAATGTAGAAGGTTCAGAAGGGAATTGTAAAAGCTGACAACAGAAGCGAAGAGAGAGTATGAGAAAAGACAAGCAGCTAACATAAAAGGCAATTCAAAAGTCTTCTGCAGGTCTATAAGTAGTAAAAAGGGCGCAAGAGGAGGAATGGGTCAATTAAGGAACATAATGGGGAATTATTCATGGAGGTAGAGGACAAGTCTGAGGTACTAAATTAATACTTTGCTTCCGTTGTACAAGGGAAGCAAATGCTTTGCCGGTCACTGGGAGGACAGAGATAATTCCATCACTTCAGGAGCTTGGAATTAGGAGGGAGGCATTGGATACTGTACTTGAAGTGGACAAGACACCAGGACTGGGTGAGATACATCCAAATATACTGAGGGAAGTGATAGTAGAAACTGCAGAGGCACTGGTCATACTTCGCTAACGTTCCTTAAACGCAGCAGTGGTGTCGCAGTACTGGAGAACTGCAAATGTTACACCCTTGCTCAAAAAACTTTGAAGTTCAGCAACTACAGGCTCAGTAAACTCGGTAGAGGGGAAACAATAATTTGAGTCAAAATTAATTTACTGGGACAATGCAGCTTAATTAAGGAAAGCTTGCATCAATATGTTGGACAAGAATCCTCTCCCCATCCCACAGACCCCTTCGCTCAGCTCCACCACACTCCTTCCACCTGGACCCTTCCCTCTGGCCTTTTACCTGCACTCAATCTGCTCATTGAGAACTGTCGATGTGATATCTCTGCCCCCCTCAATCCAATCTCTCTCCCTCTGAACTGACTGCACCCTGTGCACTTAGATCCAACCCTGACTTTGGTTATTAAGCCTGTCATAGTCTGGTATACTGACCCCTACATTGCAGAGGCTGAGTGCCAGCTCTCAGATACCTCCTCCTGTCTTCTCCTGGACCATGACCCCACTGTGGCACTTCAGGCTGTTGTATCAACTACAGGAACTGACCTCATTTCATCTGGTGATCTCCACCTATTTGCTTCCAAGCTGATAGTCCCCCTGCCCCATACAGCTCACTTCCACCTCCTTCCAAAAATTCACAACTGGGACTGTCCAGGCAGACCCATTGTTTCAGCCTGCTCCTGCAGAACTCATCTCTTCCTACCTTGACTTGGTCTTTTCTCCCCTGGTACAGTCCCTGCCCATGTACATCCATGATTCCTCTGACGCTTTACACCAGTTTCAGAATTTCCAGTTTGCAGACTCCAGCCTCTTTACCATGGACTTCCATCCCCCACCAGGATGGTCTCAGGGCTCTCTGCTTCTTCCTCAAGCAAAGACCTGAACCATTCCCACCCTCCTCCGCTTGACCAATCTTGTCCTCACCCTCAACAACTTCTCTTTTCACTCCTGTCATTTTCTCCAGGTCAGAGGGGTAGCCATGGGTACCTGCATGGGCCCTAGTTATGCCTGTCTCTTCATGGGGTACATGGAACATTTCTTGTTCCAGTCTTATTCCAGCCCTCAACCAGGTCCAACCCATCTCCTGCACTTCCGCCCTCACTCCCTCTCTTCCGTCCTACAACAGGGATCGGGTTCCCCTTGTCCTTACCTACCATCCCACCAGCAGCCACATCCAGAAGATCATCAGAAACCATTTCCACCACCTCCAGCGAGATGCCACCACCAAACACATGGTCCCCTCCCCTCCCTTGTCCGCCTTCCACTGGGACCGTTCCCTCCGGGACACCCTGGTCCACACTTCCTTCACGCCAAACACCCATCACCCTCCCCTCCCCACAGCCCTACGGCACCTGCCCCTGTAACCAGCGAAGGTGCAACACCTGCCCATTTACCTACTCCCTCCCCAGTATCCAAGGGCCCAAACATACCTTCCAGGCTTCACCTGCACTTCCCAGAATCTCGTCTACTGCATTCGCTGGTCACACAGTGTGGTCTCCTCTACACTGGGAAAATGAAATGTAGACTGGATGACCGCTTCGCAGAACATCTGCGTTCTGCTCGCAAAAAAGACCCTGAACTACCTGTTGCCTGCCACTTCAATGCACCACCCTTGCTCCCTGGCCAACATCTCTATCTCTGGCTTGCTGCAGTGTTCCAGTGAAGCCGAACGCAAGCTGGAGGAACAACACATCATTTTCCGCTTGGGGACCCTACAGCCCTCCGGACTCAATATTGAATTCAATAATTTTAGGGCCTAAACTGTCCCATGTCCCAGCCCCCTACCCCACACACCAGGCCTTGTTACCACAAAGCCTACCATTACACACCCCCTGTTGTTAGTCACTAACAGCCCCCGTTAACAGCTATATACTATAAGCTAATTAGAAGTAGTTCAGAGATTATTCTCACAAATAATCACCATGCTGTTGGGGGATTTATCGTATGAGGAAAGGGTAAGCAGGTTGTATCCATTGGGCTTTAGAAAATTAGCAAACTAATTGAGACACATAAAAATCTGTAGGGACTTGACAGGACAAATGCTGAAAGGGCAGATCATAGAACAGTACAACACAGGAACAGGCCTTTCGGCCAAACATATCTGTTTTGACCATGATGCCATTCTAAACTAATCCCATCCGCCTGCATGTTGTCCATATCCCTGTATTCCCTACATGTTCATGTGTCTGTCTAAATGCCTCTTACACAGTGCTAAATTTTCTGCTTCTACCACCTCCCCTGACAGCACGTTCAAGGCACCTACCACCTTCTGTGAAAAAGATTTTCTCCTTTAAACTTTCCCCTCTCACCTTAAACCTATGCCCCTTAAATATTTGGCATTTCCACTCTGAGAAAATAAAAAGAGTCTGACCATCCAACCTATCCATGTCTCTTAGTTTTATATACATCTATCAGGTCGCCCCCGCCTCCAGCGAAAGCAATCCAAGTTTTTTCTAGCCTCTCCTCATAGCTTGTACCCTCTAATCCAGGTAGCATCCGGGTAAACCTCTTCTGCACCCTCTCCAAAGCCTCCACATCCTTCCTGTAATGTGGTGACCAGAGGAGCTGGCACAGACCCGATGGGCCAAATGGCGTCCAGTGCTGCACCATGTGAGAAATCTGGGGAGAAATCTTGGTTTGGAGAGGGTGGTGATGGTAGGAGGAGAAACAGAATGTTTCAGAGTTGCTGTACGTTACCAGTAAATATTCTTGGGATCTGGTGCGTAGGCCACATTCCACCTGGAAACTCTGAGGTTCTGGCTGTAACATGAAGACTGCATTTCCCCCCGACACTTACAGCCCTTGCACCTGAAGGTGTTGAAATCTCTCAGGACACTGAAGAAACAAAACAGGCATTTCTGATGTTACACACAATCACATTAGATTTGCAGCAGAGGTAGCTCTGCCCTGTAGTCTATACTGGTATTCAGGGCCCATGACATAGGGGTGCATTGAGGACCAAGAACTGGGGTTGAGGGTCTACAGCAGGGAGAGCACTATGGCCTGTGCTTCCCAACTCTCTGCTGGTGTTTATACTCCAAACATCTCCAACTATCTCAGCTCAGCCTTTCAGGAAAGGGAGGCTTCAACTCACATAGAAGCTGTTTCACAATGAGCAGACAATTTTCGAAATGCCGTCAAGTGGCGTAACATGGGAACCATGATCACAGGAAGCTCCCGCAAACAATACTGTGAGATGACTATTTAATCTGCTGTCTCGCAATGCTGACTGAAATGAATAAATACTATCCGAGACACCAGGATAACTCTGCTCATCTTCTTCCAGATCAGGCCAGGAGATTTTTCTTTAAATCCTGATGACCAAGCCGGGCAGGATCTCAGCTTAACATCTCATCCAGACACCAGCCCCAGCTCAAAGGCCCACTTCTTCAGTAACTACACTGGAAGGTCAGCCTGCACTGTGTGCCCTAGTCCTGGAGGTGACGTGGACCCAGAACCTTATGATAGAGAAGCGAGCATGCTCCCAAAGGAGCCCACCCTCAATCTGATCTTCATTTCACCGTTTCTCTCGTGTACTCGTCTTGTTTTCAAAAGCATTGAAACTATTCACCTCAGTCACTATGCCTGGTAGAAAGCACCTGTTAAGACCATAAGAAATAGGAACAGGAGTAGGCTATTTGGCCTCTCAAGCCTGCTGTACCATTGAATAGGATCATGGCTAATCCGATATTCCTCATGTCCACTTCCCTTCCTTTTCCCGGTAACTTTTGATCCTCCGACTGATCAAGAATCTATCTATCTCAGCCTTAAATATGCACAAGGACTCTGCCCCATAGCTCTCTGTGCAAGGAGTTCCAAGGACTCACAATCCTCTGAGCAAAGGCATTCCTCCTCATCTCAGCCTTGAATTGGTGCCCCTTTACTCTGTGACTATGCCCCTCTGGTCCTAGACTCTCCCATGAGGGAAAACATCCTCTCAGCATTTACCCTGTCAAACCCCTTAAGAATTCTATATGTTTCAATGAGATCACCTTTCATCCTTCTAATCTCCAGTGAGTAGGGTCCCAGTCTGTTTAGTCTTTGCTCATAAGATAACCCTTCCATACCAGGAAGGATCCGAGTGCACCTTCCCTGAAATGCCTCCAATGAAATGATATCTATCATTTCTATCTATCAATATAAGGAAAGCAAAACTGCTCACAGTACTCCAGATGTGCTCACAGCAGCATTTTGTGCAGTTGCAGTAAGGTGTATCTTCTCATTTACTTCAACCCCCTTGAAATAAGGGCCAACATTCCATTAGCCTTCCTGATTACCTACTGCCCTTGTGTGCTAGCTTTCTGAATTTCAGGCACATGTCCCCCCAAGTCCCTTGGTGCTGCAGCTTTCTGCAGTTTTTCTCCCTTTAAATAATACTCTGTTCTTCAATGCTTCTCCTGGAGAAAATGCTGCATTGAGAGCTGAAAATCTCCCCATGATATCCATTCAGAGTGACAGGACATTACTACAAAGCTCTTACTGTTTAGTAATGGACCAGATTTTGGGGGGGGGGGCAGCAGTGCAAAGCTGACCTCTTCACAATACATGGTGGTCAATCACTGATCATATTCATAACATTATTTTCTAAATGGGGAGAAAATTCCGAAGTCTGAAGTGCAAAGAGATGTGAGAGTTCTAATCCAGGATTCTCTCAAGGTAGTCAGTAGTCAGGAAGGCAAATGCAACGTTGACATTTATTTTGGGAGGACTTGAATATAAAAGCAGGGATGTACTCCTGAGGCTTTATAAGGCTCTGGTCAGGTCACATTTGGAGTCTTGTGTGCAGTTTAGGGCCCCATATCTCAGGAAGGATGTACTGACCCTGGAGCGGATTCAGAGGAGGTTCACGAGAATGGTCCCAGGAATGGAAAGCTTAACATATGAGGAATGTTTGAGGACCCTGGGACTATACTCATTGGAGTTTAGAAGGATGAGGGGGAATCTAGTTGAAACTTTCAGAATACTGAATGGCCTGGACAGAGTGGATGTTTCCATTGGTAGGAGAGACTAGGACCAGAGGGCACAGCCTTAGAGTAAAGGGAGGACCCTTTAGAACAGAGATACGGAGAAACTTCTTCAGCCAGAGAGTGGTGAATCTATGGAATTCACTGCTACAGAAGGCTGTGGAGGCCAGGTCATTGAGTACATTTAAGACTGAGATAGATAGGTTCTTGATTATCAAGGGGATGATCGGTTACAGGGAGAAAGCAGGAGAATGAGGTTGAGGAACTTATCAGCCATGATTGAATGGTGGAGCAGACTGGATGGGCCGAATGGCCTATTTTCTGCTCCTATGTCTTATGGTCTTAATAGGCTGCCAGAGTACTTTTAACAAAAGAATATCAAGAGTTTATTTCACAAAGGAAATTCTTTCAAAAAGCTAGAAGACAATTTGGAAAGACCTATGATAAACAATGTTGGGAATGTACATATTTGAAATACAAACTGGAAATTGGGTGGTTTAATGTTTGTCACAAAGATTTTTTTTAAAAAAACAAGACAAGAGAAACTATATCATCACCTATTGGTTATACAAAACAACTTTTTTTTAAACGAATCCATATTTGATGCTTTTTTATGAGACAAGCTGACACCAGGTGTCTCAAAGTTCAAATAAAACCTTCCCAGCAACAGCTTTTGGATTGGTCAGAAGGTACAGTGTGTCACAGAACTGAGATGAGAGAAAGCAATTGAACTCAAATCTCAAAAGACTACAAGCAACCCAGATCGCCCTCTCTCATTCTGTGGGTGGAAGACAACCAGTTCTGAAAGAAGAAAACAAACTTGTAACTCAAAACAAGACGTAGGTCCAACAGTCCCGCCACAGAATTAAGGATCAGCACAGTCATCAATGTGATAGCGTCACCAAAAACTAATAAACTGTGGGAAAGTCACCTCATTTCCCCTCATGCTATGAACATTTTGATTCCCTCATTGCCCGTATCTTCCACCGACAAAATTGCCACATTACACTGTACCTCATCTCTCTTGTCCATCCTGCTTGTGAATAAATACGCGCATGTTTAGGTTTAAAGGAAGTACAGCTTAAGTTTGCATATTTATAGTTAACAATTTTTTTGTCGCCACTTAGGGGGAAGCTAGATAAACAGACGAGGGAGAAAGCGACAGAAGGTTATTCTGGCCAGTAGGGTGACATGTGTGGGGGAGGTGAGTGTAGATTAGAAGCAGTGGGCCTGTTTCTGTGCTGTAGACTTTACGTAATTCTATGGAATACAGATTGCACATTGTGTTATGGACGCACAGCGGAACTCCCAATACATCCTTTAAAACATTGCAGAGTTTCGCCCATTTAGGGTCTAAACTTACAGTGTTGCCATGGCTTCATCCTGAAAGGTAACAAAGGCCAGTCCGAGTGATTTCTTGTCTAAGCTCTCCTTTTCCCGAGTGTACTCACTCATCATTTCAACCTCCAGTTTAGTGTAATACTCCACTGCATCCACCTGTGAGAACAGAACGAGAGCTTCGTGATACACCACCAGCTAATAGCATTGTGGGTCAACCCACAGCAGGAGGACTGCAGCGGTTCAAGAAGGCAGCTCACCACCACCTTCTCAAGGGGCAACTAGGGACAGGCAAGAAATGCTGATCCAGCCAATGGCGCTCACAGCCTACAAATGAATAAAAAAAAACGCTGAGGAGGCCTGTTAGACAGGTACAAAGGGGCTTTAATCCATTTAATCATGCCTGTCAGCTTAAGTCATTTCACAGGAATCTTTCAGAAGTATTTGTTTACCCAGTAATCTACTGCTGGAAACAATAGTAGCGTTACCTCAGCAACAGTTAAATAATTCCCAGGTTATCTGCCCTTCGATACAGCTATCCATCTCAATCACAGAGCATGTGTGTAATTCACTGAGGTAACAGAGACATGGCCAGTCTTTGCTGGTGCTGTCATTTCTAAGATCTAAGTGATATCTGCATTTTTTTTTGTGGGGTGTTGGGGGGTAAGTGAGTTGTTCACTCAGTGATGGACACCGTCTCAACACCTAGGCACCACAAAGCTCAATTTCCAAAAGAAGGAAAGTCGATATCTTAATTCTGGTGCAGCCTGACTGAAGAGAGGCGTTCTGCGTGCAGCTCAAGGCTAAACTGGAAAATCTTCATATCTCCAACTCATTCTGATACATTATTAGAATCAGAGAATGTCAGCCGTGCTCGATTCCTGTGTCCAGACCATCGTTCAACAAAACCATTGCTGAATACGTGACCACCTGGAACAAAACTGAGTATTGCCTGTTGGAGCAACCTAAGGTCGTAAACCATGAAGGCAGCATTCGAACACCTCAACTTCAATGCCTAAGGATAAATCTGGAAATTAAAAATATCAGATGGTAAAATGAAGCTCAAGGGAGACAAAAATATAGTGCCCTCAGCCCAGGTACCCTCTGTCAGCCCACGTAGCTGCCCTCAGACCAGGTCCTGCCCAGGAACATCTCCACCTGCCCAGTCACCTGCCCACTCTCAAGGTACAAGCCCCTTACCTGGGTACATGCCCTCAGCCCACATACATGCCCACTCTCGGGTTCCTGCCCACTCCCTCAGTCCCACTGGATACACACCCACACCCTGGGTACCTGCCGACAGCTATTCTCTCCTTTCAGCCTAATTGTGTGCCAGTCTCTGAAAGCCCATTGTCAGTGACAGCAGATTGAGTTCTCGAGCAGTCTCCCCGTTTCCGCTGGGACATCGAGAGCCAGAAATGGCTTCCTCACCTGCTCACATCCTTTGAAGCTGCAGCAGCAGAAATGTCCGCAGGGCCGTGGGTTAACGGAGACTCGTTTCCCCTCACTCTGGAGCAGTTTTGTGTAGTATCTACGACCACGTTCTGCCTTCCTCCTACAGGGAGAAAGCAACACATCAGAGCTTCCTCCATCAACCCGGCAAATCCCACAGCAGCCCCCCTCCCATCAACCC
>JAHRHZ010000165.1:550328-566502 GCA_024137785.1 Ginglymostoma cirratum
ACCATTCCATCCGGGGTGACAGGGACGTTAAAGGGACTCACAGACCCCAACATTCTTGTCAATGTGATCTGATAAAGCTTAGTTCAGATAAATGTGAGGTGTTACATTTTGGAAAGGCAAATCAGGGCAAGACTTCACGGTAAGGGCCTGGAGAGTGTTGCCAAACAAAGAGACCTTGGAGTGCAGGTTTCTTGAAGCTGGAGTCGCAGATGGACAGGGTGGTGAAGAAGGCGTTTGGTACGCCTGCCTTTATTGATCAGTGCATTGAGTACAGGAGTTGGGAGGTCATGTTGCAGCTGTACAGAAAGGGTTCAGAAAAGATTTACCAGGATGTTGCCGGGATTGGAGGGTTTGAGCTACGGGGAGAGGCTGGTGACCCTTAAAGAGGTTTATAAAATCATGACGGGCATGGATAGGGTGAATAGCCAGGGTCTGTTTCCCAGGGTAGGGGAGTCCAAAATTAGCTTGTATCCCACACACAGGGCTCACACTAACACAATGAGGAAAGCGCACTCCATGCTGTTGACTAGCAGCCTGAAATTTACAAGCAACTATTGATCGCAAGAATTAACAAGCAGCTCTAAGCTAAAGAAAAATCAAAAGAACTGCAAAAGATGCTGGAAATCTGAAACAGAAACAAAAATCACTAGAAAATTTCAGCAAGTCTGGCAGCATCTGTGAAGAAAAACCCTTCCTCAGAACAAGCAGCTTTAGTTACTCATCTTCTCTTGGAGTAAAGCGGGGGCAGCAACTAAACAACGGCTCTAGAGCCCGTCAGCAGTGACACAGGAATGCCACCCGCGCTATAAAATACTTAAAAGTCAGCAAAAACACGCATCATCAACAGATTCTGCCGTGTCAGATTGCTTACCACTCAGCATCCAGTTCTGTCAGTTTAGCCACATTGTAACAGAGTTGAACCTCCAGGACTGTACACATGGGGTAGGCTTCACTGAAAATGGGAAACGAAGTGAGTATAACGAAGGTTAATGAAAATGAGCCCATCTCTGGGTGTGCCCATGCCTCAGTCTCTTCACCATTTATACAAGTTGTAACATTAAGCACTGACCCCCGTGGCAAATTGCATCTTGCAGAGCAAAAACGGACCCACTGATGCCTACTCTCTGTTTTCTATGAACTGGCCAATCTTTAATCCACGCCAATATGTTACCCCTTACACCCGGGGCTTTTATTTTCCACAATAATCTTTGATGTGGCCCCTTCTTCTGGAAACCCAAGTACACCAAGTGGTTGTCCTTCAACCACAGCACATGTTGCTTCCTCAAAGATCTCCAGGAAGTTGACTCTGATGATTACGTTGAACTTTTCCAAGTCCCCTGCTATAAAATCTTTAATAAATCTTCCCAATGACAGAGATTAAGCTAACTGGTTTGGCGTTTCCCGCTTTCTGTCCCCCTCCCTTTTTGAATAAACAAGTCACATTCACTATTTTCTAATGTAAATGAACTTTGTCTGAATCTGGGGAGTTTTGGAAAATTAAAAGCAACGCATCAACCATCTCAGTAGCCATTTCTGTTCAGACCAGATACTGAAATCTGTCGGGACCCAGGGACCTGTCAGCCACAACTCCAAAACTTTTGTTCAGTTTCACTTCCTGTCCATTTGCTGATTTACAGCTATTTCCAAAATGCCACTTGTATCCTCTACAGTGAAGATGTTTACAAATTCCCTGCTCAATTCACCTGCCACCTCCGTATTTTCTGTTATTAATTCGCAAGATGTACTTTTTAATGGGACCAACATTCAGTTTAACTCATTATTATTATGTTTTCCCTAAGAAACTGCCTATTTTCATATTTCTGGTTTGCTTTCTCTCATTAACAAAATTATTTTCCCTCATTATTAATCATTTTATCATACTTTGCTAGTTTTTTATATTCTGTCCAATTTTCTGACCTGTCACCCAACTTTCTACAATTATATACTTTCTTTTTGACAAAAACAAAGTTGCTGGAAAAGCTCAGCAGGTCAAGCAGCATCTGTGAAGAAAAATCAGAGTTAACATTTCGGGTCCGCTGACCCTTCCTCTGATTTTCTCTTCACAGATGCTGCCAGACCTGCTGAGCTTTTCCAGCAACATCTGTTTTTGTTTGATTTACAGCATCCGCAGTTCTTTTAGTTTTTGTTTTCTTTTTACGTTTCATACTAGCTTTAAATATTTAATTAGCCATGAATGGTGTATATTCCTGTGGTATTTTTCCTTCTCATTGGAATGCATTTACCCTGTGTTTTCTAAACTACTCACAGATGTCTGCCTGTGTCTCTATTGAGCTATCCTTGAATCCAATTCAGCAGTATGCTTTAGCTGGTTCCATTTTCGTGCCCTCATCATTGTCCCTATTTAAGTTTAAAACACTAGTCTTGGACCATTCTTCTCTCCCTCAAACTGAATATAATCATGTTATGCTAATTAGATCTTGACTGACCTTGCTGTGGATACAGCTCCATAATCCCACATACCTCTAACAATTTCTGAACTCTTTGTTCATCAAAATCCTATTTACTTCTGCCTTAAGAACAGTCAATGACCCTGCCTCAGCCATGACTCATGACCCTCAGACAGAAAATAAAATTTACTTCTTAACTCATCTTAAATAGGAGACCCTTTAATTTTAAACTGTGTCCCTCTAGTTGTAGTCTCTCCCAGAAGGGGAAATATCCTTTCAGGCATCCACAGAGATAAGTCCTCACAGGATCTTATATGTTTCAAGATCACATCTCGTTTTTATGTATTCCAATAGATACAACCTGTCCAACCTTTCAGTGTAAAATAATCCCAAACCCCCACCCCACATCCCAGGGATCAGTCAAGCGAACCTTCTCTGAACAGCTTCTAACACATTACAGCCTTTCTAATGCAAGGAGACTACACCAGATATAGTCTTACCTGTACATCTCCAGCAAAACTTCTCTATTTTTATGATCAATTCATCCAAAAAAAACAATATTTCATTTGCAGTAAGACACACACCTCTTAGGGCCACCTACCGGAAATGCCCAGCGATGATCTCCTCACTGGCCACCTCAGGTATTCTGCTTATGAATAAAGTGCACTTCACCTGGAGAGACAGGGGCAGGTTAGAACAGACATCTGGATCAAGACATTAATACTCTTTGCTCATCACATTCCAGTTTACTGTTATATGGAGTATATTGCTACAACTGCACCAGGCATTGGGATCAGCAAAAGTCCAATATTTGGAGCAATCTGTAGAATTTGAGATTTGTCTGTTTCTCATAGTCAGCTCAGCTGTAGCTTGGGTGCATCTAGTGAGGATGGTTGTCCAGTTTTCTCTGAGCGTGTGTACCTAACCTCAAAGCCATGACTTCAGAGGGATGCTAAATTGAAAGCTACTCTCAGTGAACTCTGAAATTATTGTTGATTGTTGTAAAAACCCATCTGGTTCGTATTGCTAGTCAGAGAGTCATAACCACAGTGGTCTGCAGCTCGCAAAGGGTGCTTAAGTGTAAGCAGGTCTATCAGCCTTACCCACTCTGACCTACATGTGACTCCAGATCTATAGCCAATGTAGCTGTTTCTTAACTGCCCTCCGAAAAGGCCTTAGTTAGCCCCTCAGCAAATAGAGATGGGCACCAAATGCCCTTGCCTGTGATGCCCACATCCTATGAAAGAATCAAAAAAATTCTAGATTGCAAAAGTTGTTGGCATTGAAGAGATAACGCACTGTTTGCTGGTCTTTTGCAAACTTTTATCATTCATACACAGGATGAGGGCATCATCGGCTGGACCAGCATTTATTGCCCATCCCTAATTGCCCAGAGGGCAGTTAAGAGTCAACCACATTGCTGTGGGTCCGGAGTCACATGTAGGCCAGACCAGCTAAGGATGGCAGACTTCCTTCCCTAAAGGACCAGATGGGCTTTTCCCCAACAATTCACATTGTTATTAAACTTTGAATTCTGGACTTTTGTTGAATCCAAATTCAAACCATCTGCAGTGACAGGCTTTGAAGCTGGATCATCAGGACATTACCTGGATCTCCAGATTAACAGTCTACTGATAAAACCACTAGGCAGTTAGCTCTCCGTCCTGAATCTGTGTCTACCAACCCATCTGCTACAGAAAACTCATTTTCCTTGCCTATGGCAGCAAACTGTGTGAGGACAGAATGGGAATTCAACAAATGGACCACGCAGTATTGTGGCTGTGGGAGGCCAGCTGCCCCATCTAAGCAGATTTATCTAAAAATGTAGCTGAGGTGTGGCACAGCTCATCAAAGGACAGTGCAGGCTCATATGCCTTATACAGCCCCTCAGAGAGACAACTGAGTAAAATGTCGAAGTTTTAAACAGCAGTCCCTTCGGACAATGAGGAAGCGACAAAGAGTTGAGGGCACGAACTTACCACATCATCCTCTCTGTCCTGCAACTTCGAAGTGTGGTGCCTCAAGATGAAGATGGTGACGAGCAGATAGATCACACCAAAAATGGTGTGAAGCCACAGCAAGTTATTCCTGCAACATCAAGTGAAAATCAGACCACCGAAATCATCACATTTCACAGGCACTTCACAGTCATGGTGGGTGCAAAATTGTGGTTTAAATTCAGAGGTTTTGTTGACCCCAGCCCTATTTCAAACCCAGTGTAATCTGACACTGATCCACACAAGAACTAAGGGTTGCCAACTGGTATCAAGTCTATTCCTGAAGGTTCAATCACGTGACTTCGCCTGGCGTTCTGGCCTATGTCTGTCCTGTGACACACAGCCTTCATAAACCAATTGGAGACCAAACCAACTCACTACCTAGACAACATCTCCTCCCTTTATCAATATTTTTAGATCTGGTAAGGAAACATTTCCAAAGGAAATTGGAAAATAAAATGCAATTTTAATGTGTCGATAATTTTTACTAAAGATTGCACACAGCTGCGTCCTGGAGACTCGACACCAATCCTAGAGGTCCCGGCATGACATCATCAATGAGAGGCCCAGGGCCTATATAGGGCACAACTGACAGGAGGCCTAAGGTCTGTACATGCAGGAATGACAGGACATTTAGGGCCCATACAGGGCAGGACGGATGGGAGGCCTAAGGCCTATATAGGGCAGGACTGACAGGAGGCCTAAGGCCTATATAGGGCAGGACTGACAGGAGGCCTAAGGTCTGTACATGCAGGACTGATGGGAGGCCTAAGGTCGATATAGGGCAGAACATACAGGAGGCCTAAGGCCTATATAGGGCAGGACTGACAGGAGGCCTAAGGCCCATATAGGGGAGGACTGACAAGAGGCCTAGGGTCTGTACATGTAGGAATGACAGACGGTTTAGGGCCCTTATAGGGAAGGACTGACAAGAGGTTTAAGGCTTGTGTAGGGCAGGGCTGACGGGAGATCCTAGGCCATATCCATACCAGAATTGGCAATCCCATGCTACGGACGCCTTTGTTTCTCTCAACAAAACTATCAAGTAATTTATAAATTAGAGTTTTTCTTTAAATCCTTTATGTGTTTAAATTCATAGGGACTTCAGCGCCAGATAGTGATTAGCAGCAGGAAACGAAACTAACTTTGGTCCAATAGTCCTGGACCCACAGGCCTAAAACAGGGTTCCCAAATGGAGATCCATTTCCGGGGCACTGCAACCCTGGAGGAAACTCATAATGGGCGTTTAAAAAAATTGTCACTTTCCTAAACCTTTTTCTTCATCACACTTAAAAATATTGAAAATAGGTGACGAAGGTGAAGGGACAATTGGGCAATGAGACTTTTTGCTTTCTGATTGACATAGGCAAGACTCCATGTGTTGGCTGGAGCTGGGGGTAGGGGGTGTCATGTGATGATGCTACTACAAAAAGAATTAATTACTGTTAGCAAGACTAACCTAGAGGTAAAGAGTTCAAATCTCACTTTAGCATATTAGAAAACTTAATTTAGGAGGTACAGAGTGGACCAAGAAAATAGCTATATCAAAAAATCACAACGGGTTTATTAACATCACCTTGGTCTGGTTATGTGTGACTCCAAACCTTACGGTTAGTTTTTAATGAACTCAGCGCAACTGGAGAAGGGTAATATATTCTGCCTTTTCAGTATCATCCACGACTTGGGACAAAACAGATAAAGTGCCGAACTGTCTCTCAGTGAGGTTTTCCACACAAGGAAGTTTCTAGATTCGTTTCTTGGAAAAGCCTGGAAACTGAGGTTGACGATGATCAGGTCAGTCATGATCTCATTGAATGATGGAGCAGACTCGTCGGGCTGAGTGGCCTATTTCTGCACTGATGTTTTCTGGTCTGTATGGAATTGGTTGATCTCAGCTGACTGCAAGGAGGGGAGGGAGTTTTTTTTTCTCTGTGTCTTGCTATTGCGACAAAATGATAAACTGACTCATTTGACAGATGAGAAAAGCCATTTAGCCCAAGTTAATTCACCCATCCTGGTTGCCCCTCATATTCAGAATACCAGACGATTGATAAATGATTCCAAGGCTTCTGGCTCTGTTATTCCTTTGGAATCAGTTACATGTCTTGATCACACTGTGTATGATGATGAGCTTCCTAACATCAATCCTAAACTTGCCTTTAACTGAGTCACAGAATCATAGAGCTGTACAGCACGGAAACAGACCCTTCATTCCAACTCGTCCATGCCCACCAGATATCCTAGAAAAATCTAGTCCCATTTGCTGTATCCCTCTAAACCCTTCCTATTCATGTACCCATCCAGACGCCTTTTAAATGTTGTAATCGTACCAGCCTCCACCACTTCCTCTGGCAGCTCATTCCAAACACGCACCACCCTCTCTGTGAAAAAGTTTCCCCTTAGATCTCTCTTGTATCTTTCCCCTCTCACCTTAAACCTATGCCCTCTAGTTTTGGACTCCCTCCCCACCCCCTCCGCCGGGGAAAGACCTCGTCTGTTTACCCTATCCATGCCCCTCATTATTTTATAAATCTCTATAAGGTCATCCCTCAGCCTCTGACACTCCAGGGAAAATAGCCCTATTCTATTCAGCCTCTCCATTTAGCTCAAACCCTCCAAGCCTGGCAACATCATCATAAATCTTTTCTGAACCTTTTCTAGTTTCACAACATCCTTCCTATAGCAGCGAGACCAGAATTGAACATAGTATTTCAAAAGTGGCCTAACCAGAGTCCTGCACAGCCGCAACATGAATTCCCACTCCTATACTCGATGCACTGACCAATAAAGGCAAGCGTACCAAACACCTTCTTCACTAGAGATAAAAGGTCCTCCTTCTTCACTACCCTGTGACTCCACTTTCAGAGAATAACGAAGCTGCACTCCAAGGTCTCTTTGCTCAGCAACACTCCCCAGGACCTTACCATTAACTTTATTTACCCTTAGCTCCCATGCCCTAATCTCTAATCTACTAGAACTCACTATCTAGCCATACATCTCAATAAGGTCCGACATGTTTATAATTTCCAGGTGGAATACGCAGACTTGGAGTAAAGATCTGGAATATTGCTGAAAAGGGAACTATAATGTAAGCATTCTCTGCAAACAAAAGGAATATGGCCAAACCTTGCAGCTTTTTTTTTAAATTTCCCAGAAATCCAAAAGATCCCCTACTGCTGTATCCATGGCAACCCCTCACCCAGAGTCAACCAATCAGCACCCTTTATCCTGTAGTTATAAGTCGTTATCATTGTTTGAAATTTAGCAATCTTCTGAAAGATGAAAAGCTTTGACAACATGCATCCGTTTTCAGCAACAGACATTCCAGACTGGAACACTATGTGATGGAATAGCCTTTAAACACACAGGGATGGAGAGGACTGATAAAGGATGGCCACTGACACGTAATGACGGGTCTAGGTGACATCTGCAGCAAACCAACATCATCCACATTTGGTCATTCAATCCCAACTCAACACTTACTTTGTCTTCATGTTCCCTATTGTCGTCCTTCCAAAGCTTTGAGGATTTCGGTCTGCAAGTGTTAAAAATATAACGGGAATTGTAATTTTCCAACATTCTGAGCCACATCAAACACACAGAGAGATTTGCGATGAGGGTCAGTAACTGGAGCATACTCCATTTGGTATCATTACCGCGTACAAATGAACAACAATGAGGAAGACTGTTGCCAAAAGAAATTGCATTTGTGTAGCATTTTTCACAATCTCCGCATATGCCAAAGCACTCGACAGCCAATTAAGTGCTTTTATTTCATTCACAGTGGGTGTGCATTAGCTGAGTTGGCTGGACAGCTAGTTTGTGATGCAGAGTGACGCTAAAAGTGTGTGTCCAATTCCCATCACCATGACGGACTCTGCTTTTCAACCTCTCCCCCCCAACCTGAGGCACAGTGACCCTCAGCTTAAACCACCACCAGTCACCTCTCTCTAGTGTGGGAGCAACCCTATGGTCTAATGAAGCTACAGCACTTTACCTTAGCTATATTACTGCTAAGATCAGTACTTCATGGTCATCCCTGACTGCTCTTTTGAAGGTTAGCTGTCTTCATGAATGAGAGGCTTGCTAGGCCACTTCATAGGACAGCTAAGAGTCTGCCAATATAAAATTAGGAAATTTAACTGCAATGTATTGATTGGCAGAACAGGGCCAATGGTCTCCTCCCATTTATTTAGAGTCATAGAGTTGTACAACATGGAAACAGACCCTTCGGTCCAACCTGTCCATGCCAACCAGATATCCTAAATTAAACTAGTCCCATTAGCCAGCATTTGGCCCATATCCTTCTAAACCCTTCCTATTCATGTACCTATCCAGATGCCTTTTAAATGTTGTAATTGTACCAGCCTCCACCACTTCGTCTGGCAGCTCATTCCACACACGGACCACCCTCTGCATGAAAATGTTGCCCCTTAGGTCCCTTTTAAATCTTTCCCCTCTCACCTTAAATCTATGCTCTCCAGTTTTGGACTCCCTTACCCCAGGAAAAGACCCTGGCTATTCACCCTATCCATGCCCCTCATGGTTTTATAAACCTCTATAAGGTCACCCCTTCGGCCTCCAACGCTCCAGAGAAAATAAACCCAGCCTCTGCCCATAGCTCAAACCCTCCGACCCCAGAGACATCCTTGTAAATCTTCTCTGAACCCTTTCAAGTTTAGCAACTCATTAGAACACTCACCATCTCCGGATAAAGACGTTTCTCCTTTATTCCCAATTGGAATGACAATCTTAACGTTAAAGGCCATTGGTCATGGCCTCTCTCACAAACAGTAACATCTTTTCCATATCCACCCTATTGAACCCTTTCAGAAATGTGAAGACCTCTACCAGTTCACTGCTCAGCCTTCTCTTTTCTACAGGAAGGAACCTTAATCTGTTCCGTTCACCAAACGCCACCTACCCAGCAAACTGCCAGACAGGTTCACAGGTAAAATGATGGCCACAGACATGACACTTATTGCTACCAGCAGGACGATGAGGTGACGTTGGAAAGATAAATAGTGGATAGCATCCTCTCCACACTTCTCCCGCATCTCACTGTCCCTGCAAGAAACACAAAAAGGGAGGTGGGTGAGCAGAGCCTGGGAGGACCAACAAGCAGACAGACCTGTGCTTTCACTGCCCCTCACCTGATCTCTCGAAAACCTCTCAATCACTGAGCTACTAGAACTGCCAATGTTGGCTCAGTGGTAGCACTTTGCAGCCCCTTTACCTCATCCCTCACCCATTAACTCAACACATTGGCTTCGTTAGAAACAGTAACACTCAGGACCTGTCCCTAACGCTCCCCCCGACACCAAGGAGAAAGTGGAAGAAATCTCCTCTAGCAGTTGGCCCAGTAATTTCAAAGGACATAAGAACATAAGAAATACCAACAGGACTAGGCCATTTGGCCCATTGACCCTGCTCCGCCATTCAATAAGATCATAGCTGATCTCATAGATCATAAAATTCTTGCAGTGTGAAAACAGGCCATTCAGTGCACACAGACCCTCCAAAGGTCATCCCACCTGGACCTATCCCCCTACCCTATCACTGTTAACCCTGCATTTCCCCATGGCTAAAGCCCCTGATCTTTTTGTGGACTCAGCTCCACTTACTCGCCCGCTCACCATAACCCTTAATTCTCTTATTGTTCAAAAACCTTAAAAACATTCAACGAGGTAGCCTGAAGAAGGGTCCCAACCCAAAACGTCAGCTTTCCTGCTCCTCTGATGCTGCCTGGCCTGCTGTGTTCCTCCAGCTCTATACCTTGTTATCTCAGACTCCAGCATCTGCAGTTCTTGCTATCTCTCAACAAGGTAGCCTTGACTGCTTCACTGGGCAGGGAATTCCACAGATTCACAACCCTTTGTTTGAAGAACTTCCTCCTCACCTCAGAGACAGCAAGAACTGCCGATGCTGGAGTCTGATATAACACAGTGTGGAGCTGGAGGAACACAGCCAGGCAGCATCAGAGGAGCAGGAAAGCTGACGTTTCGGGTCAGGACCCCCAAGGGGTCTCTGATGCTGCCTGGCCTGCTGTGTTCCTCCAGCTCCACACTGTGTTACCTCCTCACTTCAGTCTTGAATCTGCTCCCCCTTATTTTGAGGTTAAGCTGTCACCCCTTTTGAGGTGGGGAGTTAAACAATATACAAGGCAGACTGAGTTATCTTTCCCAACTGGGACGTCAACAAACCGTACAAATATATAAATTAGAAGTAGAATGAGGCTTTCAGCCCTCCAGCCTGCGCCATTTGATAAGATCATGGCTGATGTGATTATGGCCTTAGCTCTACCTTCCTGCCTGTTCCAATGACTTTTGACACCCTTGTTAGTCACAAACCTGTCTACCTCTGCCTTTAAACAACCCAATGACATTCAGAGTCCCCAGTTCTAGTTTCTCCCACATGGGGAAACATCCTTGCAGCATCTTCTTTGTCAAGTCCCTCAGGATTTTATGTGTTTCAAAAAGATTGCCTCTCATTCTTCTAGATTCATGGAGTCATAAAGCACAGAAATAGACCCTTCAGTCCAACCAGTCCACACCTACCATGTTCCCAAACTAAACTAGTCCCACCTGTCTGCGCTTGGCACACATCCTTCCAAACCTTTCCTATGGAAGTCCTTATCTAAATGTCTTTTAAACATTGTAACTGTACCCTCATCCACCACTTCCTCTGGAAGTTCACTCCACACATGAACCACTCTCTGTGTAAAAAAAGTTGCCCCCTCGTGTCCTTTTTAAATCTTTCCACTCTCACCTTCAAAATATGCTCCCTAGTCTTGAAATCCGCTACCACAGGGAATAGAAACTTACCACTCACCTCATCTCTACCCTTCATGATTTTAAAAACCTCTATAAAGGTCACCCCTCAACCTCCTACAGTCCGGTGAAAAAAGGTCCCCGGCCTATCCAGCCTCTCCCTATAACTGAAACCCTCAATACCCGGCAACATCCTGGTAAATCTTTTCTGAACCCTCTCCAACTTGATAATATCCTTCCCATAAAAGGACAACCAAATGGACACAGTACTCCAGAAGAGGCCTCACCGACATCCTGTACAACCTCAACATAACGTCCCAACTCCTATACTCAAAGGTCTAAACTCCAAAGATACAGGGCCAGCCCTGTCTGACGTTTCCTTCAAAGATAACCACACCAGGCCTCCACCCAGGAATCCAGTGAGTCCTTTTGGAATGGCTTCCAATGCAATCTCATCCTTTCACAAGGAAGGAGACCAAAGCCGTACAGAATATTCCAGATGTGGCCTCACCGGCTGCAGTAAATCTCTCCGTTTTTTTTACATTCTACTCCCATTGCATCAAATGCCAACATCTCATTGGCCTTCCTAATCATTACCTGGACCTGCAAACTAACTTCTTGTGATACATGTACCCAGGACCCCCAGATCCCTCTGCACCAACTATCTTCATATCAGTTTTACTGACACCAGGTTGGAGAGAAGGGGTCTTACCCTGGGTCACCTTCCACTAACCTGTAGACACCTTCAATGATAATGACCAATCTTCATGATCCTCCTCCCCACTTTTAATGCTCCACACTGGAGATCTTCGATGGTCAAATTTCTCGTGGGTGGTGAAACAGCTGATAGACCTTGTACACTCTGGCTTAAGGATTTACTCTTATATTCCCCGGCCATTCCACCAAAGTCGAACGCTACTCATGGAGTGTGTGTGCGCGTGTGCGTGCATGTGTGTGTGAACATGTACACGCGTGGAGTCCAGTGGTTCATGTGTTGTTTGACTGGGAGAGAAAACTATAAGCATGAGCAGGCCCTTCGGCCCTTCAAGCCTGCTCTGCCATTCAATATGATCTTGGCTGATCCTCCATCTCCGCACCACATTCCCAATTTCTCCCCAAGGCCCTTGATGCCTTTAAATCTAAATATTTATCCAACTCTTTCTTGAATATATTCAGTGACTTGGCTCCCACAGCTTTATGTGGTAGAGAATTCTACAGGTTCACTACCTTTTGAGTGCAGAAGTGTTTCCTTATCTCTGTCCTAAATGGTCTATCCCATATCCTGAGACTGTGACCCCAGTTTTGAACACTCCACAATAAGGTGAAATATTGCCCAGCATGTGGTCTGTCCAGCCCTGTTAGAGTTTCATGTTTCAATCAGAACTGCTCTCATACCTCTAAACTCTAGTTAATACAGGCCCATTCATATCAATCTCTCCTCATAGGACAGTCCTGCCATCCCTTTTGTCAGCCGAGAGAATCTCTGCTTCACCCACACTATCCTGCCTTAGATAAGGAGACCAAAACTGCCTATCCATATTTCTGTTCTCAAATCCTAATGGCTTGCTGCACCTGCCTACTTTCATTGACTGGTGTACAAGGCCAGATCCCTTTGTACATTCGCATTTCCCAATGTATCACCCTTAAAATAATACTCTACTTTTCTGGTATACACCTGAGTATATAACTTCACATTAAGCACCTTTGTACTGTATGTGCCACCTGTTTGTGACCTCACCTCCCCTCTCTACCTCCCATCACTCCAAAATTAAAGAGATGGGCCCCGTTCTGCCTGTTACAGGAAGATAGGACACTCACTTCATGGTAAAGATGTTAGTCACCCACGAACAAAAACCCTGAAAGTGGAAACAAAACACAATCAGCTTTTATCGCACGACGAGATTCCAAACACCGACAGGCCACTGACAGTGTGAGGGTAGAGGCAGCACGGTGAAAGACAGCGAGGTAAATGTACCCCATCCCCATGTGCGGACATGACACCGGGAGTAGGATGGGCCTAAGACCTAACATTCACCTGACATGGCTCAGTGCCCAGTTTCACCCCTACCGCAGCCCAAGTCCAGGTCAGGTGGACACTGGCTCGTACCGAAGCTGACATTGCTCAGTGGAGGCATTACAACAAGGCCCCATCTTGTTACCCCAATTGGATAGGCCAAAGCACCCAAGTTGAAGAGAAATAGGAGCATATTCCCTATTCTCCTGGGCTAGCAATGACCCTACACCCAACATCACACAAAAAAAATGACCACTACCACACGGCCGATTGTGGAAATTTTCTGTGTGTAAGCTCAGTTTCGTTTTCAACATCACAGCAGAGTCCACATAGGAGCGGGAGTAGGCCATTCAGCCCAACATGAAGGCTACCCCATTCAGTTTGATCATGGCTGATGATCTCCATTCCCACTCTCCCCACAATATCCCTTAATGTCATTAGCCTTCCAGAAAGGTATCCATTTCTGTGATCGATGGTTGTGTTTTCAAAAGAGAATTCTAGGGATTCACCACCCCCCCAAATGCAGAAATTCCTCCTCGTTCCAGCCTTAAATCTCCAGAGATGATCTCCTGGTTCTACAGTCACCAGGCAGGAGGAACGCCCTGTCTGCTTACATCCAACGGTCACACTGTGAGAATTCTCTCAATTTCCATCTTCAAAGCTCTCCAAGTGTAAAGAGGGGCAGGGGATAATGTTCAAAGCAGTTTACCGGAGAGTAGACCAACTGACTCCTTGTTACTCACAGCATCTGTGATGCTTTGTTCAGTGAATGAAGAAAGTCTTGCGTATCTCCTGGGTGAACCCACGGCCTCACTGTAAAACACAACGCCTCAAATTCAGCGACGGAGTGACGTCACAGGGTCTGCCGTTAATTATTTAACACTGTCAACCCAGAGTGAGTTTTCACTTTCACCCTCCCTCACTTGTCTTCCAAAAGGTACAAAGTCAGACCGGGGTCGGGGAACGGGGATAAATGATTTCACAGGCCTTTCCGACTGGGTGTCCATTACAGAAGCCAGGTTCTTAGCAACCTAATAGAGATTGGAGGGTATGGCAGACTGAACACAAATCTACACACAGAGTACCTCCCACAAACACACATATGCACACAGAACCTCTCTCACACACACATGCACACACACAGAATCTCTCTCTCACACACACACACAGTAAAATTAAATAACAAACTGCTGATGCAGGAGATCTGAAACAGAAAGAGAAACAGAAATTGTTTGTCAGAACTGATAGCAGCTTGGAAAAGGTGGCATTTCTGATAAAGATGGGTGTTTTTGGTGGGGCAGAGGAGGGAGCAGGGGCAGTAAGCAGATAGTTGAAGACACAGCCCAGAAAGAGAGGTATGAAAGGGTTAGGCAGACAACGGGATAGATAGAATTTCTCTCTTTCACACACACACACACACACACATACACACACAACAGAATGACCAAGCCCTGCAGACGAAATGATGGTACACTTGGCTTGTAAGGGGTGAGCCTGTCAGAGCAGGTGGGTGGGCAGGGATGCAGGCGAGACAAAGAGAGACGAGGGGGTGCTGGTGCATAAGTGAGAGTGGGGGGGCTGCAAGTGACATGGAAGTCTGCAGATGGGGAGTGAGCACTAACAGGAGAGTAAAAAGGATCACAGATATGGGACACATGTGCCCTGTTACCTAGTAACAGAGAACCTGGGCCACGGGATTAGTCGGCGTAAATGCAGCACTCCCACTGGATCAGGCATTGTTCACCCTTATAGAGAGAGAGAGAGAGAGAGAGACACAGAGGGAGTTACTGGATAACATTGAGAAGAAATCACTAGGTGATATCTGCCCTCAGCTAATTCCATTGGCACTGAAACAAAGTTGTTGAAGAAGCTCAGCTAGTCTGGCAGCATCTGTGACAGAAAAAAACAGAGTTAATGTTTCGGTTCCCATGACCCTTCCTCAGAACTGGTACTGAGGCCAAATCCCCCCCAACCCCGACTCAGTCAACTGCAATTTTGCTGAAATGTAACGCAATGTGTTTACTGAATGAGCTAGCAGAGGGAGACAGTGAGCCCATGGTACAAGAGAAAACTTCCCTTTGTTGTAGGCAAAAGTGAGTTACCTTGAGGTGTCAGAGACCAAGGCAAGGCGCCCATAATCCCATGCTGTCTTCCTCAGTATAGAAAATAACAAGATCAAGACCTGGAAAAAAAATAATAAAAATTACTGCAGATACAGTTAAATATAGACCAAAAAGAATCATTAAGTATAAAGAACAAAAGCAGAAGTTGTTGGAAAAGCTCTGCAGCTCTGGCAGCATCTGTGAAGAAAAAAAATCAGAGTTAACGTTTCGAGTCCGGTGACCCTTCCTCTGATTTCTCTTCACAGATGCTGCCAGACCTGCTCATCTTTTCTACCAACGTCTGTTTTTATTTCTGTTTTACAGCATCTGCAGTTCTTTTGGTTTTTTGCTTTCTTGATATTAGCTTGACAGTGAAAAGTGTTGTTCTGCATGTTATACAGGCAGACGGCACCAGCCTGCGTGCATGAGAGTAGCAGAACAGAGCACAGAATACAGTGCCACAGCCACAGAGGAGGTGCAGAGAGAGAGAGATCAACATTAACATTTGAAAGGTCAATTCAAAAGCCTGATAACAGAGGGCAAAAAGTTGTTCTTGAAATTATTCAGAGATAAAAGGTACTGCAGATGCTGGAGAATCCGAGATAACAAGCATGGGGCTGGATGAACACAGCAGGTCAAGCAGCATCATAGGAGCAGGAAAACTTGACGTTTCGGGCCGAAACCCTTCATCAGAAATGGGGGAGGGGAAGAGGGTTCTGAAATAAATAGGGAGAGAGGGGGAGGCGGATAGAGGATGGATAGAGGAGAGGATAGGTGGAGAGGAGGCAGACAAGTCGAAGAGGCGGGGATGGAGCCAGTAAAGGTGAGTGTAGGTAGGGGGTTGGGAGGAGATAGGTCAGTCCAGGGAGGACGGACAGGTCAA
>JAHRHZ010000165.1:642829-656805 GCA_024137785.1 Ginglymostoma cirratum
CTACTAACCTCATCCCGCCCCCTTGACCTGTCCGTCCTCCCTGGACTGACCTATCTCCTCCCTACCCCCCCCACCTACACTAACCTTTACTGGCTCCATCCCCACCTCTTTGAACTGTCTGTCTCCTCTCCACCTATCTTCTCCTCCATCCATCTTCTATCCGCCTCCCCCTCTCTCCCTATTTATTTCAGAACCCCCTTCCCCTCCCCCGTTTCTGAAGAAGGGTCTAGGCCCGAAACTTCAGCTTTCCTGCTCCTCTGATGCTGCTTGGCCTGCTGTGTTTATCCAGCTCCACACCTTGTTATCTCAGTTGTAGTGAATGATCATCTTTGCCTTTGAGCCTAGTAGATATTAGGGTTCCTGAGGCGTAATGCAGAGGAGATTTACCAGAATAGTTCCGGGGAGGAGCAATTTTGGCAACAAGTCTAGATCGAGACGGACTGGATCATTCTGCGTGGAACACAGGTGATTTAGGGGAGGTTTGATAGAGGTGTACCAAATCATGGCAGGTTTAGGCAGCATGGGTTGGCAATGGTCTCCATTTGTGACATATACAAAAGACAGGCGAAGAAAGCTGTTCCCATGTGTTTATGGTGCGTGATCTAAGGGAAATAGATTTTAGGTTTTGGGTATGAAATATAAGAGAACGGTGAAGAAGAAATGTTATACTCAGTAACTTGGCAATGATCTGGAACTTAAAGCCTACGAGAGTGGTGAAAGTGGAGGAAATCAATGATTTCGGAAAGAAGTGGAGAAATTGAGGCAAAATAGACTGGAAATGGAGGAATGGGACTGACTGGATTTCCACAGACAGGACCAACGTGGATTCAATGATCCAAAACCTACCTCCAAAAACTCTTTGACTCTATAATTTGACAGCATCCCTGGTCATATGCTTTCAGGTAAGCAATTGACTCAGTGTATTGAAGTGTAAATAGAAATGTCATAAATGCTGGCAGTATGTGAGGAGACAGAGAGTAAGCAAGGAAGCAAATGAGTTAATGTTTCACCAGTCCTGACCAAAGGTCACCCACATGACATGATGCCAGTGTTTTATTAAACTGGAATTAGATTCCCAAAACAACGCATGGCAAACAGGGGGGACAACAGGGTGATGTTGAAGTAAGCAGTAAATCTGACCTCCGCCTGACAAAGCAGAACCTGCCGGGTCAAGGGGTCATACAGCACGGAAACAGACCCTTCGGTCCAACCACTCCATGCTGACCATAATCCCAAACTAAACTAGTCCCACTTGCCTGCGCTTGGTCCGCGTCCCTCCAAACATTTCTTATTCATGTACTAATCCAAATGTCTTTTAAACATCGCAACTGTACCCGAATCCACCACTTCTTCAGGAAGTTCATTCCATGCACGAACCACTCTCTGTGTAAAGAAATTGCTCTTCATGTGTTTTTTCGATCTTTCCTCTCTCACCTTAAAAATATGCCTCCTAGTCTTGAAATTCCCCCTCCCTAGGGAAAAGACACCTGCCATTCACCTTATCGATGCTCCTTGTGATTTTATAAACCTCTAAAAGGCCATTCCTCAACCTCCTGTCTTCCAGGTAAAAAGTCCCAGCCTATCCACCCAACTCCCTCTCACTCAAACCCTCTTGGTGAAGTGTAGAAGCTTACAGTTGTAGGAAAAGACCATTTGTTTCATTGTGTCTGTGCTGGTTCTTTGAGAGATTTAATTAGTCCCATTCTCTTCTTTCCCCATGGTTCTGCAAATGTTTCCTTTTTGATCATGTCTGACATCCTTCCTTGACATCTGCACACAGTCCACTCCTGTGAGTGTATATAGAGAGGCTTGGGAAAATGCACAGTGCTCTTGTCAGCCAGGCGAATCCCCTGTTCCCCTGCTCAGCTGTTCTGGTAAACAGCTGAACTCCCAAACGCGAAAGAAAGTAAGTTAACAGCACAGTGAAATTCAATTGACGCTGGATTTTAGAAAAACTTCTGGGCTGTTTTAATTTAAACAAAACGGAACCTCTGACCCAAGTTCAGTCTAGAGGCAAACATTCTGAGCATGAATTTACTTAGCACTGAGTGAGACTAGACTGATATGGCGATCCCAAGAGTTTGTTTCAATGTCACCTACTACATCTGTATAAAAGACAGCCCTCAGTGCAGCTTTGGAATAATTGGATGAGAACAACCTGTTGGCAGACTTTAGCTAGCTACGGGTCTTGAATTTTGGAGGCTGATGAGGGAACTGGATTTGGGAATATAGACACAGGGAATGGGATTTGAGAGTGTAAACACAGAGTGAGGTTGGGATTGCAAACACACAGAGTGCAATTTCGCAACTGCATTTCTGACGAAAAACCTGGTGCAGCATTTGGGAGTGTTTAAACAGGGAGCCGAATTTAGATTCACCAAAGAAGTTAAGAAATAGGAGCTGGAGTACGCTTTTCGGCCCTTTGAACCTCCTCAGCCATTCCCTCTTTCTTGGCTGATCTGGTCGCTCCCTTAGCTTCACTTTCTTCATTGTCCGCAGTTCGATTCACTCCACATGATATCAAGAAATGGTTGGAGGCACTGAATACTGCAAAGGCTATGGGGCCTGACAACATTCCAGCAATAGTACTGAAGCCTTGTGCTCCAGAACTTGCCACTCCGCTAGCTAAACTGTTCCTGTTTCAGCTCTTGACCTTGTTCCTGCCTTTTTTCGAACATGGACAGAAGAGCTGAATTTCAGAAGTGAGGTGAAGGTGACAGCCCTCGGCATCAAGGTCATATTCAACTGTACATGGCATTGAGGAGCCCCAGCAAAACTGGAATCAGTGGGTATCAGGAGGTAAAATCTCTGCTGGTTGAAGTCACACCTGACAAATAGGAAGATGGTCATGGTCGTTGGAGGTGAGTCACCTCAGATCCAGGACATCTCTGTAAGAATTCCTCAGGGTAGTGTCTTAGGCCCAATCTTCAGCTACTTCATCAATGACCTTCCCACTATCACAAGATGAGAAGTGAGGATGTTTGCTGATGATGGCACAATGTTCAGTACAATTCACAATTACTCAGATCCTGAAGCAGTCCATGTCCAAATGCAGCAATACCTGGAAAAGATCCAGACTTGGGCTCACAAGTGGCAGTTAATGTTTGCATCACACAAACGCCAGGCAATGACCATCTGCAATAAGGGACAATCTAACCATTGCCCCTTGACATTCAATGGTGTTACCATCACTGAATCTCCCACTATCAACATCCTTAGGGTTACCCATTATCCAGAAACTCAACAGGACTCACCACATAAATACGATAGCTACAACACCAGATCAGAAGCTAGGAATACTGCAGCAAGTAACTCACCTCCTAGATTACCAAAGACTGTCCAACATCTATGAGGCATAAATCAGGAGCGTGATGGAATACTCCCCACTTGCCTGTATGGTGCGGCTTCCAATAACATTCAAGAAACTTGACACTATCCAGGACAGTTGAAGAAAGCTTTCTTATTCAAAATGTGCATGAACCCACTAGAGAAAGAGCAAAACTTGACCTTCTGTTGAGAAGTAAGGCAGAGAAAGTGACTGAGGTGTCAGTGGGGGATCACTTTGGGGCAAGTGGTCATAATTCTATCAGTTTTAAAATAGCTATGGAAAAGGGTAGAACTGATCAAAAAGTTAAAGTTACAAATTGGAGTAAGGACATTAGACAGGAACTTTCAAAAGTTGATTAGGGGAGGCTATTCGCAGGTAAAGTGGCAGTTGGGGAGTGGGACGCCTTTAAAAATGAGATAATGAGAGTTCTGGAAAATCATGTTCCTGTTAATGTAAAAGACAAGGCTGGTAGGTGTAAGGAATTGTGGGATGACGAGAAAAATTGAGGCTCTGGTCAAGAAACAAAGGAAGCATATATCATGTAAAGATAGCTGGGATCGAGTGAATCCCTAGAGGAGTATGAGAGGGAAGTCAGGAAGGCAAAAGGGGGACATGAGATACCTTTAGCAAAAAGGATTAAGGAGAATCCAAAGAGATTCTACAAATACATTGACGGCAAAGAGTAACTAGGGAGAGAATATAGCCCCTTAAAGATCAACATCTATGTGTTGAACCTCAGGAGATGGGTGAGATACTAAAGGAGTATTTTATGTCAGTATTTATTGTGGAGAAGGATTTGGAAACCAGGGAACCTGGAGAAATATGGAGAAAGTGATATCTTGAAAAGTGTCCATATTACAGAGGAAATCAGCAAGGCTATGACAAGGTTCTGCATGGTAGACTGGTTAGCAAGGTTAGATCACATGGTATCCAGGGAGAGCTAGTCATTTGGACACAAAACTGGCTTAAGGTAGGAGACAGAGCCTGGTGGTAGACGGTTGCTTTTTGGACTGGAGGCCTATGGCCAATGATATGCTGCAAAGATTGGTGCTGGGTCCATTGCTTTTTGTTATTTATATAAATGATTTGGATGTAAATATAGGAGGAATGGTTAGTAAGTTTGCAGATGACACCAAAATTGGAGGTGTAGTGAACAGCGAAGAAGGTTACCTCAGAATACAACGAAACCTTGATCAGATGGGCCAATGGGCCGAGGAGAGGCAGATGGAGTTTAACTAGATGAACCCTAGGTGTTGCATTTTGGTAAGACAAACCAGGGCAGGACTTACTTAGTTAATGGTAGGATCCTGGGGAGTTTTCCCAAACCTGAAGAGACTGAGGGGTGCACGTGAAGTGGAATCGAAGGTAGACAGGGTGGTGAAGAAGGCATTTGGCACGCTTGCCTTCATTAGTCATAAAATTGAGTGCAGGAGCTGGGACACCATGTTGCAGCTGTATAGGACATTGGTGAGGCCACTTTTGGAATACTGCATACAGTTCTGGTCGCCCTGCTATAGGAAGAATATTGTTAAACCTGAGAGGGCACAGAAAAGATTTACCAAGGATGTTGCTGGGCTTGGAGGGTTTGAGCTATAGGGAGAGGCTGAATAGGCTAGGGATCTTTTCCCTGGAGCATCAGAGGCTGAGGGGTGACCTTATAAAATCATGAAGGGCATCGATAGGGTGAATAGCCAAGGTCTTTTTCCTAGAGTGGGAAAGTCCAAAACTAGAGGACATAGGTTTAAATTGAATAAAAAATGGGCAACTTTTTCACACACGGGTATATGGAATAAGCTGCCAGAGAAAGTGATGGAGGCTGGTACAATTACAACATTGAAAAGGGCCCTACCATTAACCCTGGTTTGTCTCACCAAACGCAGCACCTTGCATTTACCTAATTTAAAAGGCATCTGGATGGGTACATGAATAGGAAGGGTTTAGAGGGATATGAGCCAAATGCTGGCAAATGGGACTAGATTAACTTAGGATATCTGGTCAGCGTGGATGAGTTGGACCAAAGGGTCTGTTTCTGAGCTGTCCATCTCTGTGATTCTATGACCAAGGAAATAGATAATTGAAAGCACTCACATACTGCCCTTTTCTCCATTGTACTCACAAACATGCAAAAAGGATAAAGTTCACATGTTCCAGGCAAGTATGGAGATCACACACTCAATAACTGTCTAATTGTATTTTGTAATAAAAATATATTGAGTTACACTGGAAGGGATATTGGCTGTTGCTGTACTGGGGTTAAGTGCATCACAAGCCTTGGTGTTGTTTGTATCGAATTTGCTGAGAGTCTTGCTGCTTTAACTAGCAAACTGTGAAACTTACAGCTTAACTCGCATAAGCGCTCCTTTTATCTCCCACTACCCTCCACATGTATAATTTTATTTTTGCACCTTTCTCATTTTAGCACCTGACGCTGGTGCACTTCAAACAAAGATGAGAGGCTGATGAGGGTTGGTGGGAGTGCTAACCTGTTGCACCAGCCTGTCTCCTTGCATGTGCTAATCCTGAAGCAGCATGATTCAATAAATACTCTGCAAACACCGCACATCTATCAGGCAGAAGGATAATAGCAGCAAGTTTCCACATTACCCATCGTTGGGAGGGATTTTGTCAGTGTTAAGAATTAGCCCCTTTCCATTAAGGGTAAACATTGAAAGGGGGTGCGATTCTTCTGAACTGCCCAATAATCTCGAACACCAACCAAAAGAGCTTGGAATTGTTCTTTTTATTCAATCATGGGACGTGAGCATCTCTGGCTGGGCCCAGCATTTATTGCCCCTTCCCTAGTTGCCCCTTGAGAAGGTGGTGGTGAGCTGCCTTCTTGAATCGCTGCAGTCCACGTGCTGTAGGTAGATCCATAATGCCATTAGGGAGGGAATTCCAGGATTTTGACCCAGCAATTCTGAAGGAATGGCAATGTATTTCCAAGTGAGGATGCTGAGTGGCTTGGAGGGGAGCTTGTTCCCATGTATCTGATGCCCTTGTCCCTCCGGGTGGAAGTGGTCATGCATTTGCAAGGTGCTGTTTGAGGATCTTTGGTGAATTTCTGCAGTGCAGCTTGTAGATAGTAGACACTGCTGCTACTGGAGGGAGTGGATGTGGTGCCAAACAACCTGAGATCTTAATAAACGTAAAGGTGAATAAATCTCTGAGACCCGATCAAGTGTATCCCAGGGCATTGTGGGAAGTTAGGGAAGAAATTCCGGGCCTCTAGCACAGATATTTGTATCTTCTACAGCCATGGGTGAGGTGCCAGAGGACTGGAGGGAGGCAAATGTTGTGCCTTTATTTAAGAAAGGCTGTAAGGAGAAGCTTGGAAACTATAGACCTGTGAGTCTGATATCAGTGGTGGGTAAGTTGTTAGAGGGGATTCTGAGAGATAGGATTTACATGCATTTGAAGAAGAAAGGACTGAGTAAGGATAGTCAGCACAGCTTTGTGCGTGGGAAATTGTGTCTCATAAGACTTGGTTGAGCTTTCTGAGGACACAACAAAAAAGATTGATGAGGGCAGAGTGGTAGACATCGTCTGTACGGACTTTAGTAAAGCCTTCGACAAAGTTCCACATGGTAGACTAGTTAGATCGCATGGGATTCAGGGAGAGCTTACCAAAATTTGCTTGATGGTAGGAGACTGAGGGTGGTGGTACAGGGCTTTTTTTTCAGACTGGAGTCCTGTGACCAGTGGCATTTTGCAGGGATCATTGTTGGGTCCACTTTTGTTTATAACTTATATAAACGATTTGGATGAGAGTTTAGAAGGCATGGTTAGTAAGTTTGTGGATGACGCCAAAATTAGTGGTATAGTCGACAGTGAAGAAGGTTATCTAAGATTATGGAGGGATCTTGATCAATTGGACTACTGGGCTGAGGAGTGGCAGATGGAGTTTAATTTGGATAAATGTGGTGTTTTGCATTTTGGTATAATAAACAAAGGCAGGACAGTTAATGATAAGGCCTTGGGGAGAGCTGTCGAACAGACAAATCCAGGAATTCAGGTACTTAGTTCTAAGAAAGTTGTGTCACAAGTAGACAGGGTGGTTAAGAAGGGTTTAGCACGCTTGTCTTCATCACTCAGACCTTTGAGTATAGGAGTTGGGACGTCATGTTGAGGTTATACAGGACGTTAGTGTGGCCTCTTCTGGGGTAATATGTACAGTCCTGGTCACCCTGCTATAGGAAGGATATTATTAAATGGAGAGGGTTCAGAAAGGTACATGAATAGGAAGGGTTCAGAGGGATATGGACCAAATGCTCTCAAATGGGACTAGATGAAATTGGGATGTCTGGGTGTTGCGGATGAGTTGGACTAAAGGGTCTGTTACCGTGCTGTATAACTCTATGACTCTATGACAAAGCAGCCTGCTTACGAAGTTAGAGACTCAGACTGCCCAGAAACAGACTCTTTGGTCCTAATTGTCCATGCCACCAAATTTCCTGAACTGAACTGGCTGCTCTCAATGATACAATACAAAACCACAGCATCAGTTTATGCGTAAACTCTAGTTATCACCCAGCTCTACCTCACTAACCCCTCTCTTGACTCCTCCACTGTTTCTAAACCATCAGATTGCTGGAAGGACATACAGCACTTAAAAAGCAGTGTGTTTTTCATATAAAATTTTGGGAAAACCAAAGCAGTTGCCATTAGTCCCTATTCCAAATGTCATTCCCAAGCCCCTCATTCCATATATCCTCCTGATAATAGTGAGGCCAAACCAGCCTGTTCTTGGTCTTCAAGTCATGTTTGACCCTGAGGTAGGCTGTATTTCTAAAATAATATGTTAGTTCTTGGGAACATGATTGTCGCTGGCATGGCCAAACTTTATCCATCTCAGCTCCGTCTCGTTCCTGCTCCTCTGATGCTGCCTGGCCTGCTGTGTTCCTCCAATTCCACACAGTATTGACTCTGACTCCAGCACCTGCAGTTCTTGCTATCTCCTCGCTGCTGTAACCTCATGCTTTGTTAGAACTAGATGCAACCATTTCTGTGCACTCCTGACTCATCTTGCTATTTCTGCCCTGGGTCAAGTGAGGTTGCCCAAAGGTCTGCTGCCTGTGTCCAGACCCCCACCAAGTTCTATTGGGATCCAAACCTCTGCATACAGTTCCAGCCATGGTCTGACTAGTGCCTTGTACAGTTTTTGCAAGACTGCTCTATTTTGTACTTCATTTCCTTACCGTACTCCAGTATTCCATTTTCCTTCGCTGTTACCTGCTGAACTTGTATGCTAGGTTTTTGTGATTTATACAGGAGGACTCCTAAATCGCTGACATGTCCTACAGTCTGTCTCTGCAGCTTGACGTCCTCCCTCAATGATCAGATAATCGTACAGAAAAGGCCCATCAGCCCACCAAGTCTATACTGCCAAAACTACAGTAGTACCAACGTCCGCACGAGGTTCACAGTCTTGAATATTACAACAGTTCAAATACTTTGGCATACCTACCTCTCTTTTGTAGAAATGTAGAAAATAACAGGAGTAGGCTATTGGTCCTTCGAGCCTGCTGTATCATTCAATATGATCATGCCTGATCATCCAACTCTGTTTCTGCTTTCTCCCCATTTGATTCCTTTAAACCTAAGAACAATATTTTCTTCCTTTAAAATACTTCTTAAAAGCTACCGCTTTGACAAAGCCTATGACCATAAGTCCTCATGTGTTTTGTAATGTTCCTGAGAAGTACGTTGGAATGTTTTATTGTTAATGATGTTTTAGAAATATAAATTGCTGTAACTGCTTCATTTAGACTACCCTTTAATCTCTTCACACAAGGAAATGCAAGTTTAGTCTCCGCAGTGTATGCATTTCTTTCAGCACTTAGTGCCCCACTGACTTGTTAAAATGCAGTGGCATATTTGGATTGTTTTTGTAATGTTCCTTCATTGTGTGCACAGCAGGATCCCACTATTACCTTGTTTGTATTGTAGTCAATCACTGTTTCAGACACCAGTATGTGGGGCTCACAGGGTACTGAAAAGCCAGCTTTGAACAGTGGGAGTCTCCTGAAATTAAAGCAAGCTCCTGTGCTTTCCAGATTTGCCTGTCTGCTTATAAAATGGATTAAGAATCCATCTTTGTCACAGTAGCTTATCCTGCATTATACCTCAGTCTCCTGGTCATGTGGACCTGGCACAGACAGCCTCAGTCAGACTGTGAAAGCTGGGCAATATGCAACTAAAAGCGACTTAGGCCAACTTGGTTTTCTGGGTGTGCGACTGTGCAACCGTTGTTCCACACAGGGAGCAAAGCCAGCATTCTCTTTGAGATGTGCACATGGACGACAGTCTTAAAGAGACAAGAAATGGGTCATTCACAGCAAGGGTAAATTTCGAGAAACACTGAATTAGAAAGGGACACTGGCACAAATGAGATATTGACTAACACGCCTGACCCACACACAAGTACTTCCGCTCTGTGTATAAGAGTGAGAGAAGCCTTTGCTGGACAGGATCCAAATGTATGAACCACAAACCACTTATATGGTCGATGGTCCTTCTGATTAGCTAATGAAAAATGAGCAGGTAAGTGTGATCACTAGCATTGCATTTGTACAGTGTCTAGGTTAATTTTAATTAACTGAGTATTTCTCAGTAAAATAGTAGAGCAAAAAGCAGATTGTGGGGGGGTTTTGGCTGCTATAAACAGAAGCTTTCCATTGTATCGTTCCTGACCTCAGGGTGTCTCAACAATACAGTCAATTAGGTAATTGTGTGAAGTGCTGTCACTTTTGCAATGTGAGAAACAGCATAACTGATTTGTTCACAATTTTCCAATGCATTACTTGTGGTTTTATTTGACGACCATATGAAACTGAGATAACAAGCATGGGGCTGGATGAACACAGCAGGTCAAGCAGCATCATAGGAGCAGGAAAACTTGACGTTTCGGGCCTAAACCCTTCATCAGAAATGGGGGAGGGGAAGAGGGTTCTGAAATAAATAGGGAGAGAGGGGGAGGCGGATAGAGGATGGATAGAGGAGAGGATAGGTGGAGAGGAGGCAGACAAGTCGAAGAGGCGAGGATGGAGCCAGTGTAGGTAGCGGGGTAGGGAGGAGATAGGTCAGTCCAGGGAGGACGGACAGGTCAAGGGGGCAGGATGATGTTAGTAGATAGGAGATGGGGGTGTGGTGTGGCTTGAGCTGAGAGGAAAAACAGGTTAGGGAGGTGGAGATGAGCTGGGCTGGTTTTGGGATGCGGTTGGGGGAGGGGAGATTTTGAAGCTTGTGAAATCCACATTGATGCCATTGGGCTGCAGCGTTCCCAGGCTGAATATGATTTGCTGTTCCTGCAGCCTTCGGGTGGCATCACTGTGGCATTGTAGGAGGCCCAGGATGGACATGACATCTGAGGAATGGGAGGGGGAGTTGAAATGGTTCGCGACTGGGAGGTGCAGTTGTTTGTTGCGAACTGAGCGCAGGTGTTCTGCAATGCGGTCCCCAAGCCTCCGCTTGGTTTCCCCGATGTAGAGGAAGCCACAACGGGTACAGCAGATGCAGTATACCACATTGGCAGATGTGCAGGTGAACATCTGCTTGATGTGGAAAGTCTTCTTGGGGCCTGGGATTGGGGTGAGGGAGGTGGTGTGGGGGCAGGTGTAGCACTTCCTGCGGTTACAGGAAAAGTGCCGGGTGTGGTGGGGCTGGAGGGGAGTGTGGAGCGGACAAGGGAGTCGCGGAGGGAGTGGTCCCTCCGGAAGGCAGATAAGGGTGGGGTGGGAAAAATGTCTTTGGTGGTGGGGTCTGATTGCAGATGGCGGAAGTGACGGAGAATGATGCGTTGGATCCGGAGGTTGGTGGGGTGGTATGTGAGGACGAGGGGGATTCTTTTTTGGTTATTATTGCGGGGACGGGGCGTGAGGGATGTGTTCCGGGAAATGCGGGAGACACGGTCGAGGGCGTTCTCGACCACTGTGGGGGGGAAGTTGCGGTCTTTGAAGAATGAGGACATTTGAGATGTACGGGAGTGGAATGTCTCATCCTGGGAGCAGATGCGGCGGAGGCGAAGGAATTGGGAATAGGGGATGGCATTTTTGCAGGAGGGTGGGTGGGAGGAGGTGTATTCCAGGTAGCTGTGGGAGTCAGTGGGCTTGAAATGGACATCTGTTTCCAGGTGGTTGCCCGAGATGGAGACAGAGAGGTCCAGGAAGGAGAGAGAAGTGTTGGAGATGGTCCAGGTGGACTTCAGGTTGGGGTGGAAGGTGTTGGTGAAGTGGATGAAATGTTCGAGCTCCTCGTGGGAGCACGAGGCGGTGCCGATGCAGTCATCAATGTAACGGAGGAAGAGGTGGGGTTTAGGGCCAGTGTAGGTACGGAAGAGGGATTGTTCCACGTAACCTACAAAGAGGCAGGCATAGCTTGGGCCCATGCGGGTACCCATGGCCACCCCCTTCGTCTGTAGGAAGTGGGAGGAATTGAAAGAAAAGTTGTTGAGGGTGAGGACGAGTTCGGCTAAGCGGATGAGGGCGTCGGTGGAGGGGGATTGGTCAGTTCTGCGGGACAGGAAGAAGCGGAGGGCCTTTAGGCCATCAGCATGGGGAATACAGGTGTATAGGGACTGGACGTCCATAGTAAAAATGAGGTGTTGGGGACCGGGGAATTGGAAGTTCTGGAGGAGGTGGAGGGTGGGGGTGGTGTCACGGACGTAGGTAGGGAGTTCCTGAGAGCAGTGTTGCATTACCGAGTCAAGATTAACGTCTTTTTAAAATTTATTCTTTCACAGGAATGTGGCTGGCCCAGCATTTATCAGCCATCCCTAACTGCCCTGGAGAAGTTGTTTGTCAACCGTCACTTTGAGCCACTGCAGTCCATTTGATGCAGGCATGTGCACAATGCAGCTAGAGCGTTCCAGGATTTTGACCCGGCAACACGGGAGGAACAGTGATATATTTCCAAGTCAGGACGGTGAATGTCTTGGAAGGGGAACTTGCGGATGCTGGTGTTCCCATATATCTGCTGCCCTTGCCCTTCTGGATGGAAATGGTCATGGGTTTGGAAGGTGCTATCTGAGAATGTTTGGGGAATGTCTGCAGTGCATCTTGTAGATAGTACACACTGCCGCTACTGAGCGTCAGTGGTGGAGGGAGTGGATGTTTGTGGATATGGTTCTGATCAAGTGGCTGCTTTGTCCTGGATGGTGTCAAGTATTGTTGGAGTTGCACCCATCCAGGCAGGTGGGATGTATTCTTTCACATTCCTGATTTGTGCCTCATAGGTGGTGAATAGGCTTTGGGGAGGCAGGAGGTGAGTTAATTGCCACAGTATTCCTACCCTCTGATCTGCTCTGGTAGCCACTATATTTATATGGCTAGTCCAGTTCAGTTTCTGGTCAATGATAACCCCTGGAATGTTGATAGTGGGGTAATTCAGTGTTGGGCACACCACTGAATATCAAGGGGCATTAGTTAGATTGTCTCTTATTGGAGTTGGTCATTGCTTGGCATTTGTGTGGAACAAATGTTCCCTGCCACTTATCAGTCCAAGTCTGAAAGGTGCCTTTTTCAAAATCGTCTAGATTTTTGTCTGCTATTTACATGCAGCCTTTCAGTTAATCAAGAATTGTTGAGAATGTTCAGTCACACAATCAGACCTGCCAGACGCTCGACCCCACTCCCAAGATTCTGCAACCAGATTCACTTCTCCCACCGTCTCCATTCTGTCCCCAAAACCAGGACTCAACACATCTGGCCCACACACCATCTATTCCAACATCCTATCCTCTTCTCCCTGCCTGGTCTCTTTATTGTACCCCCACTCTCCATCCATGCTGTAGTCTATTTTAATCCACTCTTGCTATCGAGTGCAGTTAGGTTCAGTTTACACTTCTCTGTGCCACTGTCCTTCACGCATCGCCAACGTCACCCCATGTCTGAGATAACAAGCATGGGGCTGGATGAGCACAGCAGGTCAAGCAGCATCATAGGAGCAGGAAAACTCGACGTTTCGGGCCTAAACCCCTTTATCTCTGTCACCCCATGTCTGTTGGCACTAATCATTGCTTGGACTTTGTTCTGCCCTGAAACCATTAATCTGGTCGCTTGCTCAAAACCCTATGACACACTGTTTCTTGCAAGTTGAGTTTCTGTTGTGGTTTGTGGTATGTGGTATGTGGTATGTGGTATGAAGTCCAATTGTTTAGCCTGTGTTCCATATGAAGATTTTAGACAAGAGAGAGAGAGAGAGCGAGCACGAGCAAGAGATATTAAGTGACCGCTTTCCATCATTTATGTAAATGATTTGGGTGAGAGTATAGGAGGAACAGTTAGTAACTTTGCAGATGACATCAAAATAGGTGATGCTACGGACATTGAAGATGATGACCTCAAAGTACAATAGGACAGCACAGTGGCAGATGGCGTTTAATTTAGATAAATGTGAGATGCTACAATTTGGTACAGCAAACCATGGAAGGACTTCTACACAATGGTAAGGTCCTGGGGAGTGTTGCCAAATTAAGAGACCTTCAGGTGCAGGTTGATAGTTCCTTGAAAGTGGAATCGTAGGCAGGCAGGATTGTGAAGGCGAGATAGTAGGAACTGCAGACACTGGAGAAGCCGAGATAACAAGGTGTGGGGGTGGATGAACACAGCAGGCCAAGCAGCATCATAGGACCAGGAAAACTTGACGTTTCGGG